>PVHP010007474.1:0-55000 GCA_004024765.1 Zapus hudsonius
GTGTGCCACCACACCCAGCTGCACATATTTTTTTAAAAAGAATTTTCTCTTAAGGAAAAGAGAAAGGGATATTATGTCTGTGTGTGTTGGAGGGTGTGTTGGGTGAAGAACACAAGATGGGCGGGCTTAGCCTAATGCACAGCTCTTTTCTGCATCCTGCCCTCACCTCTGCCTCTTCCATTCAGAAAGGGCCTTGGCATCATTACCAATTTCTATATACCCGTTGGTAGATGAGCCAGTTTTAAAGATCCCTTGGACTCATCGGTGTGCATTACAGACATGGCGATATTTTCATATCTTTCCCGGGGTGCAAAGCACCAGCAGTAGTGAATAAACATCAGCAAGTCCTTCTGGAAATTTTTGTTAAAAAAGCCATAAAAGAGAGGGTTGATGCAGGTAGAAACCATAGCAACCAAGTGGCAAACTATAAATACCAGGTCGTGGTGACAGCTCATCAGCACCTCATGGTACCAGTCAAAGATGACGTTGAAGACGTTCAAGGGCAACCAGCAGGCTCCAAAGGTCACCACGATGGCGATCAGCATCACGTTGATCCTCCGGCTCTCGCTTTCCCTCTTCCTGTCTGCCCTCCGGTCCCTCCGACGGAGGCAGATGACAATCTTCAGGTAGCAGATGAGGATGAAGGCCAGAGGGACACAGTACTGAAGCAGAAGCAGGGAGGTGGAGAAGAGGAGCTGGCTCCTTCTGGAGGGCCAGGTCTCCACACAGGCTGCTCGGTGGGAGTAGACATCGGTGGGGAGAGAGAGATTCCGAAAGGGCTCATCGGTGAGGTGGTAGGACAGGAGCAAGGGGATAGACAGCAGAAGGGCAATGAGCCAAATCAACGTGACACCCCAGTAGGCATGGGCTACCCTGGGCTTCCAGCCACGGGGGTTCACGATCAGCTGGTATCTCTCAACAGCAATTAACACGAGGGAGAACACGGACACAGAGATGGAGACGCTTTGCGCATAGGAAGTGAGTTTGCACATGGCGTCCCCAAATATCCAGTGGTCCATCAGAGTGTAGATGACGGTGAAGGGGACGCACATGCCACACACCAGGATGTCAGAGAGGGAGAGGTTGGCGATCAGTATGTTGGTGACGCTCTGAGCTTCTCTCTGCTTCTTGAAGATGATGATGATGAGAGAGAGGTTCCCAAGCAGGCCCGTGATGAAGACCACAGTGTAAGCAATGACGAGTAGCAGTAAGGGGAGGGAGGGGGGCTGACAGGACTCGAAGTGAGAAAATGCTGAGTTGCTGCTCTTTGTATTGCTTTTATTAGATTCTAGCTGGTTTGCCAGGGAAAGTTCCATTATGTCAGGACCGGAAGAAGAGGTTCTCCAAGCTTGCCTAGATCATCTGTGGAGATATTTGGCCATCAGTTCTTGGGGTACACCAGGCTCTGACACTCTCAATGGAAAATGAGTAGGCTTAGTCCTCCCTGATCTCTGCTTGTGTTTGATGGAAACACATTAATGTCTTGAACACATTCTTGAGACCCTAAAACGTCAAACAGAATCCAGAAAATGAGTGCAAGTTCTTAACAATATAGATAATTCTGTTGGCAGAACAAGGTCCCCAAGAGGACAAGGACGTACTTCAAGTGATGCCCTGTGTAGCACCTACCCCCCCCATGCTCTATTAGTACCCATCGGTATGGTCCTTAGAGATACTGGGACAAGAATTGTGACAATCCAAATAGACATTTCCTTCTTTTTCTTCCTTTTATTTCAGGGTCATATGAATATGTACTCACTTAACCCAACAGATCATAAAGCCATCAGGAGAGACTATACTGTGAAGGTCAGAGGACTGTATTTGGAGGTGGGTTCTGCTACGGTTTGAAAGTTTGTGTTCCATTCAAAATTCATGTCCTAAGGCAGCAGTATTAAGAAGTGGGGTCTTTGTGAGATAATCTGGCCGAACAGGATTTATCCTCATGAGTGGATTAGTGTCACATAAAACGAATCGAGAGCTAGGAGTATAAGTGGTAGAGTGCTTGTCTAGCATGTACAAGCCCCTGTGTTCTAACCCAGCACTGCAAACAGATCAACTGATCAATCAACCCCAGCACTGCAAAAAAGATCAATCAATCAATCAATCAATCAATCAATCAGTCAAGAGTTTGTCTCTTCTGTCATGTAAGGACACAGCTTTTGTCACCTCTTGAAGACACATCCACAAGGCACCATCCAGGGAGTGGAGAGCAGCACTCACCTGATTCTGCACCTGCTGGTACCTTGACCTTGGACATCCTGGCCCCAGAACTGAGAGAATATGTTTGCATCCTTTATAAATTACCCAGTTGGTGGCATTTTGTTGTAATAAACAAAGGGACAAAAGGACAGGCGTCCTTGGAGCATCACAACTTGGGATCTGTATGATTTAAGTCAACATTCCTTCCTCTTCAGCTTCCATCTGGAAAGTGGGAATACACAGCATCTTGCTATGAGAGCCATTATGAGGATTAAATATGACCAACCAGCTAAATTGGTCCCTCGTCACCAACAGAACACGGAGTAAATACTGAGTAAGGGTGTGAATGACATCTGTTCTCCCCACTCACTGCCCGGAGCTAGCCAACAGCCCTTAGCCAGGGTTAGGCTTAGACCAACAGAGCTCAGCTGTGGTGGGGTAGCGTACGCCTTGCTCTTTTATTACTTCTTCCACTCTCCTGAGATGAAGGCATGCTTTACACATATAATTTTGGGTACATTGTGCTCAGATTTGGGGGCTCAAAGTGAAAAGGTCAGTGCCTAGACATCTGCCACCTAGAATTGACTTTAGAAACCATTCCTCCAACTCTCCTGTCATGGTTTGATCCAGGTGTCCCCCACAAACAAATGAATGTGTTCTGATTGATCGATCCTCAGCTGATGGCAGTTTGAGTTTTACAACCTCGTTGGAGCTGTGTTGTCGAGGGCGGGCTTATGGGGTTATAAACCAGCTTCCCCTTGCCAGTGTTTGACACACCTTCCTGCCATTGTTTGCAGTGCTGTGGCAGAGGTGATGTCCAGCCCTCTGCTCATGCCATCGTTTTCCCTGCCAGGATGGAGTCTCCCCTCAAGTCCATAAGCCAAATAAACCCATTCCTCCACAAGCCGCTTTTGCTCGGGTTCTTTCTGCGCAGCAACTAGAAAGCTGACTGCAACATCTCCCTTCCTCTGGGTCTCTTCTTCAAACTGCCAAAGATTGAGGACCCCGGTCCCATGGCTCAGTAATTTGGGGTGTCATATTCAGCAGTATCTCTCATGCCAGGATGCACAGCAGGCCATCCTGGAGAGGACATACAGGAGGACGAAGGAGGAGGGATGAAAGACTTGTCATTTTGATTTATTCTTTAGGAATCTCGAGGGCAGCAACATACGTAACATTGAAAAAGGAATGTGAACAACAGTTGTGAAAGAGAATGAACTTTTATTTGCTGTTTGGAATTACCTCGGCCTGATCTCCCATTCTCTCGGGTTGAAAGGCTTTGCAGATTGCTGCAGGAAAGAAATCGCCTCAAGAATAGTTTTGTCTGTAACATTTTCCACAATAGACATCATAATGAAGAAGTCCACGAAGGTACCACAGATGAATAGAAACCACTGAGAAAGACGGATACTTTAGAAAGAAAGATGCTAGGGACCTGCCCCTGGCTCAGATGTGATGGGATTGCCAAGAGAAATAGCAGTGTTTTTCAACAGTGGTATTTGAAATACAGGTTTAGTGCTTGGAGAACTCAGAGCTTCGAGAGCCCTAGAGTTCACAGATGCTGGCTAAAGGGTAACTTCAAAATAGATTTCAGCTCTTATGCCAGTTGACAGACTAGAACTATAGGAGAAATAGCACGTTTTGATTGCTAATAAAATAGTAAAGGCCTCTTCCTAAGCAAGCTCCACCTGGGGGAGGCAAGGTAAGGGAAGGAGACGGACAACTTCTGTATATGTGGTCTGAAACGCTAGTTAGCATGAGCCCCAGACAGATCATCTGCTAATAAGCTGAGTGATTTTGACAAGTCACGCCTCCTGGTCTCAGTTTCTTCATCTGCCAAATGCAGTTTGAAAGTGGCCATTCCATTTCACACCTTGTCCTAAGCATGTGACAACAGTTTATCAACGGTAATAACTGCTCAGGATATTTTGTATTATCTTTGAATGTGTTAGTCACGTGAAGTCCCTGTCTCCCAAAGAGTGCAGAGTTCTGTCATGTCTGCTGTGCTGTGTGGTTCTCCAACATCATCTTTGTTGGGAACCTGTGGGAATTTTAGTTTCATCTCACTTGCAGAGAGACCACAATTTTGAAAGGTCCAAACAAACCCAGCAAAGTCTTCTCTCTGTGTGTTTGTGTGTGCGTGTGTGTGCGTGCGTGTGCACGCGGGTGTGGTTTTCTTTGGCACCCCAGGAAAGAAAAGTTTCCTAAGAACCCTGTGCAGGCAGGTCTGAATAACAATTTTCACTCTCCAGATGTGAGAATTCATGTAACTTGCCCCCGTTGCTCATAGAAAAAATGGGTAAAAAGCGCACTCCTTTAATCCCAGCACTTGGGAGGCAGAGGTAGGAGGATTGCCGTGAGTTCAAGGCCACCTTGAGACTACATAGTGAATTCCAGGCCACCCTGGACTAGAGCGAGACCCTACCTCGAAAAACAAACCAAAAAAAAAAAATGGGTAAAAGATGGGAGTAAACATGAGGAACCTTTGTGTTGCCCACTCTCCATGTTCTGGGCTCCCCTCAAAGTGGGGATTGGGTGGGGCCACTCAATCCTCCTCCAAGAGCAGGTCTGAGAAGTAAAGAGCCTCTCATTAGTAACCAAGTGAAAATTTGCTCTCCTGTCTATAAATAGCTAGAGACACCTGGAGTTCAGAAAAGCCAGAAGTGCATACATCGGACGAGTCCACCTGGGAGGGCCACAGAGACGCATGGAAGAATCACCATACCCACCCCCAGAGCCCTGGGCACACTTCACAGATCGCCAAGGAAATCCCCAAATATAGACTTTAAATTGCAATATGGGGTTGACAATTTATGTAATTGGCAACTATTAAGTTGAAATATTTAAATCCTGCTTATCTGTAAGCAAAGTCATTCTAATCCCAGATTCATAAAAAAATTCTTGGGATGCATTTCTATTTTAGGAAAGTTCATCTTTGGCTTGCTTGGTTAGAAATGATCCAGGATGTGAGATCTCAAATGAGCAAGTGACATTTTGTGCTCGCGTGTGCACACACACACACACACGCACACACACGTGCACACACACACACACAGTGAGTAGCATTAGACAGAGGTGGGTAACCCTCAGCCTTCACCTTGGGTGTATCTTGCTCATCCATCTTAACTGTTCTATTTACATCTCTTGGTGCAAAAGTGCAACATTCCATTCATTTTTGTATTTTTTGTGCTTATGAGTTTCAAGATGAACAGCATACCAGTATTACTACATGAAACAAACATGTGTACATGTTATTTCCATATCTGAATGACTTTGGTTAGTATGCAAACGTCTCCCTTTCATTCACACAATTAGTTTGGGGGGGTAGAATTGTACATGTTTGTTTAATCTCTCTAGTTTATTCTTACTTTATCCTTACTGTCTGTCCCTCCATCATTTCCTACCTTGTTGTTCCTATTTCTTTATCCAGAGCACAGAAAACTGAACGTATATTTTAGGTGGTTTAGATCTAAACTATTTTGACTTGGAGGGAACTCAGTCTCTTCCACGCTTTTCCCTTCCACTCTTAAGAGGCTCTGAAGTGCACAAAAGTACAGCAGCCTTAAAACTCACCTACCATGGCTCAGGGAACTTTGTGGAAGAGGGGGCCGGAAAGATTGTAAGAGCCATGGTGGGGGAGAATATCCAGAGACATTGCCCCCCTCAGCAACAGCACAAAATAATTGGCTACTGTTTGTACAGTTCTTTAACTTCCCAGCACATGGACCATTCCAGCAATCCCACTGAGGGAGGAGGGCCCTCAGTGGATGGGGGAGGCAGGGAGGAGGGAAATGGGGGTGCCAACACAGGACTTGTTCATACAATGCTTCTAATTACTAACAAGAAAAAGATAGTATCTTTCAATGTGGAATTGTTTTAAAATTTAAGACAGTTATATTTCGTTTTAATTATTATCTTTTCTACTGCTGGTCTGCATTGTACAGTAACAGGTGATCTACATTACAAGGGCTTGAAAGGCATACACGTGTCGTGATCATTTTACTGGACAGGAGAGCAGGAAACAGACAGTCCTGGAATGAAGCTTGAAGTTGTCACTTAAACACTAGGTTGGGTTAGCTGGCCAATGACAATGATTTTGCATGAAAAAAGAAAGGAGAGAGAGAGAGAGAGAGAGAGAGAGAGAGAGAGAGAGAGAGAGAGAGAGAGAGAGAGAGAGAGAGAGAGAGGAATGCCCACTCTCTGGCAGCCCCATTACCATATGCAGCTGTTCTCATTATTCAACACATGCAAATATTTTCATGCTATTCAATCTTTTGTCCTTGCCAGGCCTGTGTGACTCTAATCTCATTGCGGGGAGGAGGCTGAGGAGGAAGGCAGTGAGTTCTAGGCCAGCCTGAACTAGAGTGAGTTCCAGGTCAGCCTGGGCTAGAGTGAGACTCTGCCTCAAACGAACAAACAACATAAAAATTATTTATCCATTAAGCAATTGACTTCTGGGGGCTGAAGAGATGATCCAATGGTTAAAAGCACTTGCTGATCAAGCCTGACAACCAGTGTTTGCATCCCTACAACCCAAGTAAAGCTAGATGCAAATGGTGCGTGTGTCTGTAATCCCAATGTGCTTCTGGCAACGGGGAGCAAAAGAATCTGGGAGCCTGTGGGCTAGCCTGGTGTTCACAGTGGCAAACAAGAGACCCTGTCCCGGACAAGGTGGAAGGTGAAAACCAGCACCATATCCATGTTGTGACATGTGTGCCCCCTCCCCCCCACACAAAGTAATCAAGTTTTATGTTTTCCTATTGCATGATATCTTAAAATTTGAGGATTACATTTGACCCATACATTTGCTTACTACAGACACTTTAATTTTTCTCTGCTGGATATGGTTTATGTTTTTTTTTTCTCTCTGAATTTGACAAGTGGCTCAGGCCATGTGAAGTGTTATTAGAAAATACGTTTCATTTCCAAAGCTACTCTTAAACTCAAGCCAACACACATTGTCTGGATTAGCTTTAATTTTCTTTGAAGGTTAATGACTGAATCTGCCATTTTCAGGATCTAAGGTTTTCAGTTCTCAAAGAGCATCACATCAAATGTGTCAGGAAAAGAGCTTAACTCTCCCAATGAAAAGAAGAATACCAGGTTTTTAAGTTTATTTACTAAGAGAAAGACAAAAGTAATTAAATCCCCACTGTGCCAGTAGGAGATTTGGAGATTTCTTTTGACAATTTTCCTACATTGTAAAGCTGGGGTTGCTTCTCAGATCACAGAAGCAAGACAATGGTGCAGTTAAATCTGAAAGCATGAACATTCTAATTTTTAACAATCGTGATTTAAGATGGGACTATCCTAACAAAAATTTATATTTCAAAAACACATTTGCAAAAATTTTTAAACATTTTAGAAGTTTGTTTTCTAATTTCTTACCTGTTAGAAATCTCCAGCTCTAGGACTCTCCTTTCATCTTCTACAAGTTTTCTTGCCTCATTCCCACTGTTCATTTCTCTGCCACAGGATGACACATTAGCCTTTTCTCCTTGGGTCCTTTGCTGTGTCCACTAAGCAGCCCATAGCTGCATTTCTGAAGCTGCCTCCTGGAATCCACAAACAGGGACAGAGCTCTGGAATCCAGTGGGCGCCGGTGGCCTCTGGGGAGCTGAGGGGAGGAGTCAGGATTAATGATAGTAGCCACAGAGGTTTAGGAGATGTCTTCAGCATGTCTCTCTATCATTGTGTGGAGGTGATAACAAGAGGGCATCTTCCTTGGTCTCAGTACTTGAGGTTCTAGAAATGTACTTGAAGGAACTGCTCGATAAAGATGTGTACCTCTGGAGAGTCATTGCAGTGGCTGTCCATATAACAGACCATTGTGAAGCCTTTAAAGATGGTTTTAGGCGATGAAGACAGACGCTGAGGATACTCAAAACCCTCCAAAGCTGAAATCTAGAAGATTCTGAGAGCTCGACACTAAAGTAGACTTAAAACTCACTCATCATGGCTCAGGGAACTTTTCCGAAGAGGATGTAGAAAGATTGTAGGAGGCATGGTGAGGGGACTATCCAGAGGCAATGCCCCCTCCCATGACTGCTGCTCACACAACACACAGTCCTCAAAGCCCCTGAACATACCAGCAATCCCACTGAGGAGGTACCAACACGTGACTTGTTGGTTCAAAGGTTTTACTTAAAAATGGTATTTAGGGCTGGAGAGATGGCTCAGTTGTTAAAGGTGCTTGTCTGCAAAGCGTGATGGTCTGGTTTCATTTCCCCAGTCCCCACATAAAGCCTGATGCACAAAGTGACGCATGCATGCATTTGAAGTTTGTTTGCAATGGCAAGAGTCTCTGATGTACCCATTCTCTCTATCTTCTTGCAAATAAATAAAATTGGTTTAAAAAAAATAAAATAAAAATGGCTTCTAGAGGTTCTGGAGAGATGCCCCAGCAATGAAGACTCTCCCTTGCAAAGTCTGATGGCCCAGGACAGATTCCCCAGAACCACAAAATGGCATATGCACCTGGAGTTCGTTTGCAGTGCCAGGAGGCTTTGGCACACTCACACTCACTGACTGCCTCTTTCTCTTTGTCTCTCTCTTTCAAATAAATAAATAATTTTAAGTGGTAGGCTTGCAGAGTTTGTTGGCCTGGGTTCAATTCCCTAGCTGCCCAGATAGGCATTTGTCTGCAATGGCGAGAGACTCTGGCATGCTCATATAGATAAGCAAACTAAATTAGTTAATCAATCAATTAAAATGTGGGCTGGAGAGATGGTTCAGCAGTTCGAGGTGCTTATTTACAAAGCCTACTGACCCTGCTTTGATTCCCTAGCACCCGTGTGAAGTCAGACACAAAATGGCACAGGACCCTGGCATTCATTTGCAGCAGCAAAATACCCTGGGGCGTCCATATGTGCGTGTGCACAAACACACACACACACACACACACACACACACACACACACTCACACACACATACACATAAAGAAAATACTAAATAGTATTTAAAAGAATAGTGTAAAATATGAGTGAGAAAAAGTATGATAAATCCTGAAAACAGTATAATCTCAAATACATAAAACAATCTAGAAATAAGGTCATCGCGGTCTGAAGAGGCTCCTCCAGGCCATTCCTGATTCTTCCCCTCTTACTCCCTTCATCCTGGCTACTTGAACTTCCCATGGACCCTCTGAAAGAAGTCCCGGGATCATCTCTCTTCTCTCCCTTTGGCTGTAAGAGAAAAGCCTACTGCGTTTCTTGGCTCTGTCCTGCGACCATGTTCATGTTACAGCCGTTCATTCTTTTCAAGTTGTGACATCATCGTGGTACTTCCTGCTTAAAGCTCTCCCGTGAATTCCTTGTTTTTCTTGTTCTCACTGTTTTTTGTTGTTGGTCTTGTATGACGTGAGTCTAGGGATTGTTTTCTTTTAAAGTTTTAAAAAGAGTATTCGTTTATTGTAAGCAGAGAGAGATGCAAGAGAGACAGACAGAGAGAATGGGCACATCAGAGCCTCCAAGATCATGTGCCTCTATGTGCATCTGCCTTTATGTGGGTGCTGGGGAATTGAACTCAGGACGTTAGGCTTTGCAGGCATGCACCTTAACCACTGAGCCATCTCTCCAGCCCTCTCCTACGATATCTACTGCTCTCTCCTCTCTTTCTTTTTTCAATTTTATTTATTTTTCTCTTCTCTTTCTTAAAGTTTTTTTAAAAATCTGGATTTGTTTGCCTGGTGTACAAGACTGCAAGCCCTTCCCTTGCTCACCTCTCTCCCCTCTCGCCCTGTGGCTGATTTTCACCTCCTGGACTCCTCCCTCCTCTCACAGACCTTTACTGTAGTCATGCTCTCTAATCCTAATTCTTTCTTTTTTTCCAGAAAAATAAAAGGAGGTGTCGTTACAGTCTTAAAATATAACTTCAATCGTGGCTCATTTTGGAAATTATAAAAACTTTTTTAAATTGTCACCCACCTACTTATGAATAAATTCTCTTTTGCAAGTGAATATAAAAATGGAAGTGATTATCATTAAGTCATGATCAGATATTGCCTGTTGCCATTTCAAGTCCAAAATTTCTCTCCTCTCCGCTCCTGTCTATGAAATCCAAAAACCCTTAGGGAGGACATCTGCATTGGGATGAGAGGGAGGGAGGAGGACAGGTGGCCTGTGAAGGAGGATGTTGGCAGCCAGAGATGGGTGTCGTAGAATTACTTTTAAAAGGCCATGAGACATTATTTGAGGCAGAAGGAGCCATCTTTGCAAAGACCTAGTTCAGCATGTGTAGAAAGCAGAATTGCAGAGCGGGTGGTTTTCAAGGGAAAAGACGACAGACATCCTCCACTGGCCAGTGGTGCCCTTCACTGATATAATTAAAAGTCACATAAGGTTTGGGGAGATTGCTCAGTGGTGGTTCAAGGTGTTTGCTGCTAAGCCAATGGCCCAGGTTTAATTCCCCAGTACCCACGTAAAGCCAGGTACACAGAGCAGTGCATGCATCTGGAATTTGTTTGCAGTGGCAGGAAACCCTGATGTGCCACCCCCCCCCCACATCTCTCTCTCTTTCAAATACATATTTCAAATACATATTGTTTGTTTGTTTTTTGAGTAGGGTCTCGCTGTAGCCCAGGCTGACCTGGAATTCACTATGTAGTCTCAGGGTGGCTTCAAACTCGCAGTGATCCTCCCACCTCTGCCTCCTGAGTGCCAGGACTAAAGGTGTGCACCACCACACCCAGCTCTCTGTCAAATAAATATTTTTAAAAGAATCATAATAGTTCACTCTGTGGCCTATAAATGACCATCAAGGCACATTCTTGGGGCTGTTTTCCAACTAGTAAAGAGAACATTTGTCTGAAAGTACCCAAGATGCTTCTTGACTTCAGAATTCCACACCGAGTCCCCCTAAGGATGTGTCTCCAGCATGGGAAGAGATGGGAAGGGAGGCCTCTGTCAGGCCTGCTTTCACATAACTTGGTCAAAAGATTCTCTTACTAGCTGAGAAGATGGCTCAGTGGTTGCTTGCAAAACCTTCCATCCAGGGTTCAATTCCCAAGCCAGCCACATAAACCAGATCGAAATAGGGGTGCAAGTCTGGTGCTTATTTACAACAGCAAGATGCTCTGGTGTGTCCACATGTGTGTGCATGCACACACACACACGTGCAAATACATTTAATCCATATGCAAGTATGCATGTGTTAAGCTTGGCATGGTGAAGCATGTCTTTAATCCTGGCACTCAGCTGGGGTGAGGGGCTGAGGTAGGAGGAGTACTGGGAGTTGGAGTCCAGCCTGGGGCTATAGAGTGAGTTCCAGGTCAGCCTGGGCTAGAGTGAGACCTTACCTTGAAAAAAAAAACAAGCAAAAAATTGTATTTAAAAAATGCTTTACACAAAAGATTAGACCCTATTGCTGAAGACGCCACAGGCTGCTGTCACACAATGCTGAAAGACCCCACAGGAACCTGGGAGGAAGCCAGTTCCCAGATGGTCAGCCCATACAGTGCTGGAATTCGCTACATGAGCTGCCAGGGGAAATTAGCCTACAATGTTGGGAGAAAGGGGGGGGTGTCATGGTTTGATCCAGGTGTCCCCCATAAACAAATGAATGTGTTCTGATTGCTTGATTCTCAGTTGATGGCAGTTTGGGTTTTACAACCTCGCTGGAGCTGTGTTGTTGGGGGTGGGCTTATGGGGGTTATAAACCAGCTTCCCCTTGCCAGTGTTTGGCACACCTTCCTACCATTGTTTGCAGTGCTGTGGCAGAGGTGATGTCCACCCCTCTGCTCATGCCATCATTTTCCCTGCCAAGATGGAGTCTCCCCTTGAGTCCGTAAGCCAAATAAACTCATCCCTCCACAAGCCACTTTTGTTTGGGTTCTTTCTGCGCAGCAACTAGAATGCTGACTACAACAGGGGTGGGGGTGCTATACAACAGAGACCAGCGTGGCTAGAATTACTTGTGCAATAGTGGCACTTAACCTAGGTGGGTAATCAATAACTCTCTGATTGGCAAAGAGATCCACTCAGTGGCAAAGCAACTTTAGCTGTAACTAGGCTCCAAGACAAATTCCTATGGAGACCAAGAATCCAGATTCCAAGGGAAGCGCCCACTAAACTCGGGCCTAGAGAAAATCTGTACCCAGTACAACCTCGCAAATTATCAATGTTTGTCCCATTTAACCTATGCTGACCTCACTCTCCACTGGAGAATCTGTTTGTATTTTTCAGAAGGCAGCGAGAACCCAATTCTACCGACAAGACCAGAGAAGATGGCTGATTCTCACAGGCAGGAGATGAACCACCCCTAACTCATCATCTAGGGTCCAGGTAAAATCACAGAGGAAGTGGTGAGACGAGCAAGAGTTCTGCTTCCACGGCAAGTCAGACAACCTACGCAACGCTGATGGAGACAGACTCTGAGGATACTCAAGACAGTCCAGAGTAGAAACCCAGAGACTCGTAAGACCTCAACAGTAAAGCAGACTTAAAACTAAGGGAGCTTTGTGGAAGAGGGGACAGAAAGATTGTAAGAGCCATGGTGGGGTGATATCCAGAAGCATTGCCCCCCCCCAAAAAAAAAAAACAGGCTGCTGCTTGTACAACTCATAGCCCTCCTTCCCATGGAGCATTCCAGCAATCTCATCGAGGAGGGTTCTTAGTGGAACAGGGGCAGGGAGGAGGGAAATGGGGGTACCAACACAAAACTTGTACATCCAGAGTTTCTACTTATTAATAAAAAAATATGCCTTACAGGGTGGGGGAGATGGCTCAGTGGATAAAGTGTTTGCCTCTTAAGCTTGACCACCCGAGTTCAATTCCTTTTGTAATCCCAGCATACTGACACTGACAGGAGATGGGAGGCAGAGACAAGAGAATTTTCTGGAAGCTCTTGCTGAGCCCAGCAAAGAACTGCAGAGGACAATCCAGAGCCAGAAACCTAGCCTCAAATGAGGTGGGCAGGGGAGGACCAGAAAGTAGTCATCTGACCCCCACACTTTGGCCTGCGCTACACACACACAAATAACTAATTTTTTTTCAAGTTAACAAAAATGCCTTATGAAAGACTCCCATGATAGGATAATTTACTGAAATAGTAATTTGTCTTTAGTTCTCACCATTTTTCTGCTCTGTTCTGAGAATGACCTTTCTTCTTTCTTTCCTGGAGACATATCTCAGCAGGGTCCAAACAGACATCTGGCAATATGATTGGTCTTTGTTATTGTTCATGGATTAAACCAGGTGGTGCCAGAGACAAGGGAGGAGCCCAGGGATGTGGGAGCCTGCTCAACCCCAGGGGTTTGAGGAGGGAAGGTTCCATGAGGTAGTGGGGACCTGGAGCCTGGGGTCTGACCAGTCCTGGTGCCGAGGAGGTGAATCTTCAGCGCTGGAGTTCCTGGGGCTGGTCAGGAGCCCAGCCTAGGCTGGGAGGACATGGTGAAGTCACCTCCTGTGAGGGAAGACGAGGTCTTAGACAAAGTCTGTCTGCAGTGATCAGTCTGGGGACCAAAGTTCCCAGGACTAAAAGATTCTGGTCCAAGTGAGCCCTCAGGTCTTTGTCTCCGTGACAGACAACCAGGAATGCCTGAGGTCAATTTCCACAAGTACAGAGTGACTGAAGAAGAAATTTGATAATATAAAATCATGATTATTTTTCTTCATTTAGATCCATGAAATGACTCTCATGCCCATTATCTCCCATTTATAGCTCATAATATCTTAAGAAATGTCTTCCACATGAAAAGACCTTTTTTTCTGAGAAAAATTCAGTATATGTCTGTAATTGAATTAATGCCAGTTGAACTTAGGCTGCCTCAAAAAGCTCGGTTTTCTTTTATATTCTCTCTCTCCCTCCCAAAAGCTGAGTGGTGGAAAGAAAGCACAGCTTGCCTGACATCCCGTAGAAATAGCAGACACCAGTCTGAGCCCTTCTGTTTGCCAGACCCTCTGAGCTGAGCTGGGAGCTGGTGGGCCTTCAGCAAAAAGCAAGCATCTAAACCTCCTATTTTTTCTAATCTTCATTGAGCGGTGAAAGGCTGAGCCTTGACCATTCCATTGAGCAGACTTTAGATAAAATGATGCCTGTAAAGACACATTGAGGTCAGGAGGACATTTGCCCGGCATGCACAAAGAACTGTCCCCAGCCCAACAAAAAAGAAAAAGGATGAAATGAACACTCAACTTATATTTTAATACTAGTTTATTTTCTTTGTTTCCTTTTGTATTTTTTAAGGCAGGGTCTCACTCTAGCTCAGGTTGACCTGGAACTCACTTTGCATCCTAGACTAGCCTTGAACTCATGGCGATCTTCCTCTCAACCTCCCAAGTGCTGGGACTAAAGGCATGAACCACCATACCTGGCTTTTCCCTTATTTTCTCAGTTAGGAATCTTTTACAGAAAGTAACTAGCAAGACAGTTAGGATCGAGCCATGCATGAGAATGTCAGTTGCAGGAGTGGGGAGATGGCACCTTGTTTGAAGGTGCCTGCTTGCAAAGCCTGCTGCCCAGGGTTCGATTCTCCAACACTCATGGGAAGCTGGGCCCCAAATGACAAAGTGTCAGGAGTTCCTCTGGTGCATCCATGCACACACACTCACACACACACACACACACACACACACACACACACACACGAAAATAAACATTCTTAAAGCCAGTTGACTGCAGATTGGAAGCTGTAACTGCTTTGCAGCTGTAACTGCTTTGCGTCTCCGTGGCCTTGAACTGGGTGAACATCAGGAGTGTCTTCATGCTCTATTCAGACACGTTCAGAATGCAGAGTAAGCAACTCTCAAAATGAAGTGGGGGGTGACACGTAGCCTTGAGTACAGTGCACACTCAGATTTACCGGAATTTACTGTTTTTAATAGAAACCTTGAATGTTCTAGTAAGGCTAATGCAATAGTTTTACAAAATTATGCACCAAAGCTTGAGATGACATGTAGAAAATTTATTACCATGCATTTAAGTTGGGTGCCAGTGATGAGATGAGGTATACGAACAATGAATCTCCCAAAAATAAGTGGAAGTTGGTAAATTATTAGAAGTGGAGCTGAATTATTATATATAATTTTAATCAGTGAAAGAAGCCCCTTTTATTAATACTGATGGGCAAAAATGCTCTCTTTTTGCATAATTAGAATGCTGGGGAGCAAGGTAGGATGGATTTCAGGTGTTAGGCTGTGCACTTAGACAAAACGAAACCAACCAATCATGTCGGTGCCCAGCACGGGAGATGGGATCCTCACACAGCAGGTCTCCTTAGCAGCTCCATTCTACCATGAAATGGTTGCTCCTCTAAATGTTGGCTAATAGCCTTCATTTTCTCCACTGTTCAAGTTTTACTTGGAAAGAGGCGCAAGTGGTTTTGTTTATCTAATACGTACAGAAATCACCATCATAATCATTTGACTGAAAATATTTGGGGGCTGGGAAGATGGCTCAGTGGTTAGAGGAGCTTGCTTGCAAAGCCTTGTTGGCCGGAGTATGATACCCCAACAGTACCCACGTAAAGCCAGATCCACAAAGTGACGCATGCAGCTGGAGTTCATTTACAGCTGCAAGAAGCCCTGGTGTGCCCATATTCATTCTCTCCCTCTCTCTCTGCTAGTAAATAAATGAATACATAAAATATTTGGATTGTGGGATGATTTAGAAAGGCTTTCTACACAGTGTGGCTATAGGAACAACTATGTCCAAGTAACAGTTTTCCAGCCAACAGATTAGAAGTACCAACCTGTCCTTTGTTCTGCTTAGTATTCATTCATTCATTTGCCCAGACTGCCCTTGAACTCATGGTAATCCTCCTACCTCAGCCTTCTGAGTGATGATGTGGTAAAGGGGTTTGCTTCATTGGCAGACAGGAGGCAGAGTGTGAGACATCTGTGCATGGCAGGCTTCTTACTTCCTCCAATTAGGCCCCACCTCCCACCTTTACCACTGCCATTAATGTCATCACACTATCAAATCAAGAAGAGATTAAGCTATTGATTAGGTTAGAACCCACAAGATCCAATCGCTTCTGGAAGCCCATCAGTTGGCAACCAAATCACAAATCCATGTAAGAAGTATTTCATATTTAAAGGTCCCAAAAGAGCCTAATGTATACAGCACTTAGCGTGTTTTTATTTTGATTTTTTTGAGGCAGGGTCTCCCTCTAGCCCAGGCTGACCTGGAACTCAGTCTCAGGCTGGCCTCAAACTCAACTTTGCTCCTCCCCAGGGCTGGGATTCAAGGTGCACACCACACCGGGCTTATCCAGGTTTTCTTATGTATTTTTTTTCCCTCAAACACGTCTTCTGCATTAAAGTTTATAACAGATCTATTTCTCTACGAGTCTTTCTTGGTTAATAAAAATTAAACCTTTGGTAAGCTTCTATTTCAGGTGGTGCCAAATATTATTTTAAAACAAAGTAGGGGACTGGAGGCGAAGACATTTGCTTGCAAAGCCTGATGGCCTGGGTTCCATTCCCCAGTACTCACATAAAGCCCGATGCACAAAGTGGCACATGCATCTGGAGTTCATTTCCAGGGGCTGGGGGCCCTGGCGCGTCCCTTCTCTGTGTGCTTGCAAATAAATTTTTTTTTTTAAATGTGGGAGAACTTAACTTTAGCAATTTCACCTGGGAAAATAATTTCTTTCCTTCAGAAATTAATTTTGTACTCTTAACATTACGTGATGACTTTAAAACGTATTTTTATAGGTTGCATCAATCCGTCTGAGGCCCAGTCCCCGCGACTATGTCCTGCTTCTTTCCTTGTCAGCAAACCCCGAGAGCTGGGGGCCTGGGGGACCTCCGAGCTGAAGCCCCAGCTCTGCAGGCTGAGCCCTTGACTTCTCACCTCCAGCCCCCAAGCACCGGGCTGTAACCTCTGGACAGAAACCCCAGGGCTGAGGATTCAGCACAGCTTCCCCGAAACGAGTCTCCCTCGGTGTTTACACATCTCTAGCCGCTCTGCCTCCGGGGAACGGAACCCAGCCAGCAGCCACTTCCCCAGCGCCACTAGTTTTATCATCTCGAAATGGAAACGAAAAGAAGGTCCTCCATGTTGCAAACATGAGCTCGGCTCCGGGCACAGGCCTCGGCCGATCCACCCGCTCCAGCCCGACGCGCTCGCGAGGGGCCAAGCCAGCGGGCGTGGAGTCCATCCCAGCGCCTAGGGGGCGGGGTGGTGGGCCAGCCTGGGCTACAGAGAAACGCTGCTTCGGGCAACGAGGGGAGAGAGAGGAGAGAAGGGAGAGAGGGAGAGGAGAGGAGGAAGAAGAGCGCTCTGGAAGGACGCTCGAGCCCGCCATCTCGGACTAAAGCAGGGTTGCCTGGAGTTCAGGTCCAGCCTGGGCTAACAAACCAAGCTAAAGGGCGAGGGCCGGGCGGCGCACGCGCAGATCGGCTGGGAGGGCGGCTCCGAGGCCGAGCTCGCAGGGCCGGGTTCGAGTCCCAGGACCCACGTGAGGCCGGGCGGGCGCGTGCGTGTGGTCCTCGTTGGCAGCCCGTTCTCCGCAAATCGTTTTATTCTTTAAAAATCAGAAGAGAACGCAGGAGCGACGCTTGGCGGACGTCCACCCGGCCGGGGACGGCGGGTCGGGTCGTGGTCACCACGTTTCCCCCGCGGGGCCCGAGCGGACGGTTAGTAACGTCCCCGCCCAACAGTCCAATTTTCAAAGCGCCCGCGCGCGGCTTCCGGGGCGGGGCGGGAGCAGATCCGTTGGGAACGGCCCGGTGGGCCCCTGGGTCCCGCCCCCGCCCCCACCCCCGCCGCGGCCGCCCGGGGAGCGCGCGCGTCCACGCGGCTCCAGGAAGCGGAAGTGTGCGCGCGAGGCGCGGCGCCGATTGGCTGGACTGCACGTCCGTCAAGGGGCGGACGCGAACGCCCGCCCCGGCGCACAAGGACGGAGGGAGGGGAGCCTCCGCGGGAACAGCCGCGCGGAGGTCGGGGAGACTCCGCCTCGGGGCGGGGCGCGGCGCCGATTGGCCGGAAGGCACGTCCGTCAAGGGGCAGGCGCGAACGCCCGCCCCGGCGCAGGAGGGCGGGGGGAGGGGAGCCTCCGCGGGAACAGCCGCGCGGAGGGGCGCGGGAGGTCGGAGAGAGCCCTCCTCGGGGCGGGGTGCGGCGCGGGGCGGGGGGAGGGCGAAGGCCCGGATGCAGCGCGGAGGGCGTGGGGTCCGCGGACCGGAGCGGCGCTGCGGCGCGGTGGGCGGGACCAGAGCGGAGCTCGGCGGGGATTGGCTGCGGGCGCCGGCGCCGCCGCGGACGTCGCGTGCGGGGAGGGTGCGCGCGCGTCCAGCGGCCTCTTTGTGTGTTGCGGCGGGCGATCGCGGAGCGGCGGCGGCGGCGTTGGCGTGGGCGGCGGCTCCGGTGGGTGGCGCGGACGGACCGGCGGACGCAAGGAGGGAGGCACGCACGGAGACGCGCGCGCGGCGGCGGCGGCAGAGCCGGCGGCGGCGGGGCCGGGCCGGGCCGCGCCGGGCGCCATGGAGAGCTCGCAGCTGTGCAAGCTGTTCATCGGCGGGCTGAACGTGCAGACGAGCGAGTCGGGGCTGCGCGGCCACTTCGAGGCGTTCGGCACGCTCACGGACTGCGTGGTGGTGGTGAACCCGCAGACGAAGCGCTCGCGCTGCTTCGGCTTCGTGACCTACTCCAACGTGGAGGAGGCGGACGCCGCCATGGCCGCGTCGCCGCACGCCGTGGACGGCAACACGGTGGAGCTGAAGCGCGCCGTGTCGCGCGAGGACTCGGCGCGGCCCGGCGCGCACGCCAAGGTGAAGAAGCTGTTCGTGGGCGGCCTCAAGGGCGACGTGGCGGAGGGCGACCTGGTGCGCCACTTCTCGCAGTTCGGCGCCGTGGAGCGCGCCGAGATCATCGCCGACAAGCAGTCGGGCAAGAAGCGCGGCTTCGGCTTCGTGTACTTCGAGAGCCACGACGCGGCCGACAAGGCGGCCGTGGTCAAGTTCCACCCGATCCACGGCCACCGCGTGGAGGTGAAGAAGGCGGTGCCCAAGGAGGACATCCACGCGGCGGGCGGCGGCGGCTCGCGCGCGTCCCGGGGCGGCCGCGGGGGCCGGGGCCGCGGCGGCGGCGGGCGCGACCAGAACGGGCTGCCCAAGGGCGGCGGCGGCGGCGGCGGCTACAACAGCTACGGCGGCTACGGAGGCGGCTACGGGGCCTACGGCGGCGGCTCGTACGGCGGCGGCGGCGGCGACTACGGCAACGGCTTCGGCGGCTTCGGCAGCTACAGCCAGCACCCGGCGTCCTACGGGCCCATGAAGGGCGGCGGCGGCGGCGGCGGGGGGAGCTGGGGCGGCCGCAGCGGCAGCGGACCTTACCGGGGCGGCTACGGCGGCAGCGGCGGCTACGGGGGCGGCTCGTTCTGAGGGCGGCGCCGAGCTCGGTCCTCCGCCCGCCGGCCGCCCGGGAACCGGACTCGCTCGCCCGCCCGCCCCGCGCCCACGCGCTCCGGTCACTGATGGACTCTATTTTTTTATTCTTCCCGACCCTGGTCGTTTTTATACTAGCGCAGCGTCTCGTTCTGGTTTGTGGTTTTGGGGGGGGGCACCGGGGGCGGGCGGGGGGCTCCGGGGGGCGGGCGGGGGCGGGGCGGTAGTTGACTTTGTTGTAAGGACCGACACCTGGCGGGGCGTTTTCTACGACTCGGGCCCCGCGCCCGAGATTTGGAAGCCTATGTACAAATCATTTCTACGTTTTATTTTTAATAAATCAGTGTGTCTGACCGTCAAGTCTAGCGTTTCCCAGGACCACTCCTCCCGTGGGAGGGGCTGCGTGTCACCGCCACGCGGGTCGCCCTCCTCGGGGCAGGCTCGTGCCGGGGTTCCGAGACTAGAAGCATGTGTTAACGTTCATTTCCAGACCTGATTGTCACCCTCTTACCAGTTTGCAATGAATGGTTATGAATGAGGGTTGTGTTTTACCCTCGGCACTAAATGCATCTTTTTTTTTTTTGTATTTTCAGAGCAGGCTTATAAGGTTCCCCCTTCCCCCAAACCTGAACTGTGGTCCTCGTGGAAACCCTCTTCTCGACCTGGGAGCTCCATCTACTGGTTGAGGGGCAGTAGGACCGCAGGACAGCTCGTTAAAAACTCGATTAGGAGAGACAGTTGTACCAGATTGCGGTGTTTTGCCGTCAAAAATCGGTGCAAATTTGGAAGTTAGACATTTACTTGTAACCGAGATGGGCTTCACAGGAACGTAGTTAACAATCCTCCTCAGTCTTTCTACACAGATTTGAAATGTTAACTGTTATGCATAGCTTGGGCAATAGTCCCCCGGTTGCTATGACAACTAATGAACCAGCTATGTGTACTGGTGTTTTAGGTGCAAGTTGTAAAGCAAAATATCTGTATTCTGCTTGGTTGACATGTATATTTGTAGCCCTTTCATGCAATAAAATTCAAGCTGTTTATAAAAAAAACTGACAATAGAAAATTTGCCTTCCTGGATCCAAATAGAGAATAGTAACGTTGATGGATATCATAAATAAAGAATTCAGTTCTTTACATGATGGAGTGAGAGTGTATGACCTGGTGGGCGGGCTCAGTACAGCTCATCCAGTAAACTTGATGTCATGCTATACATCTTGAAATTAAAAGCCCAAATCTATGCCAGGAAGCTTTTGGAAAAAGCATTGAGCTTTTAAAGTAAAGTGATGTTTAAGGCCCCTCCCTCCTTTTAAGTTGTCTCTGTGTAGTTCCTAAGGTGTAATTCTTGCCGAAATGTTTCCTTTGCCAGGACTCCTCATGGATGATGAAAGGGCCTTCGAGGTAATGGCTTATCAGTTCCTTTTGACAGATGCTTCAAATATTAAATATGCCTCTAACAATAGATGTTTCGCACATTTAAAAGTTGGGCAACATCCTTTGTTACAATTGCATGGTTTTCTTAAATTCCTGCTTTACTCTTAGTGACAAATGACAACAGGCGGTTTGAAAATGGTTTTTTTTTTGGGGGGGGTTACCTCTAGGATACAGAAATGCTCCATGCCACCCACTTGGATTTTGCTTAGTTTGGTGGGAAGAGGATTCTGAGCCAGCTGGTAGGTAGGTCTTGTGGAAGACTGTTCAGTCAAAAGTTACTGGAGTCTTGTCCCCTCAAGATCATGACTTCTAAAAAGTTGGCAAGTGAATTATATGAAAGGACTCCGTTAGACAAGCAACTTTCTGCTCATGATATTAACTTAGTATTTTGTTTTTAACCCTTAGAGATTTCTGAAATTGTCAGTATTTATAAAGGGAAAAAGCATGACATTGTTTTACCCTGAGTTCTTCTTGACTTTTTAAGTAGACATTTTTGACATGTGGAAATTCTTTTTGTAAAGGGTGGGCAACCAGTTTTTTTTCCCCCTTGTGAGAATAAGCATTACTTCATATTTAATAACTTATAAGTGATATAGGAGCTAGGGTTTTTTATTTTTTTGTGCCACAGTGGGCTAATTTGAAAATCAAGATAAGTGTTCTTTTGAAGGTATCAGTGTTCATAGTGCCTTTTGTTGAGAAAGGAGTTGGGAAGATCTTTAAAAGTAATTTCAAATCTTCAAAGGCGTGGCTTGCAAGTGGTCAAGGTTCAGAGTGCTATCAAGTTTGATGACATACCCATGCTTGTATCCTGTTGGTAACTGAAATACATCATTTAAATCTTTTCTAAGAGAGGTGAAAGGATGGGGGCGCCTGACATGATTGTTTCTCTCCAGGCCAGAGTGATGGCATCTCTGCTGTTTGGTTCATAGGCTTGTTAATGCCTTTTAAATATGCTACCATTTCTTAAATTTGAGAATGCATTTTAGGTTGTTTTCTGCGTCTGATTGAAAGTGACTATTTGGGTTGAGGATGAACTTCACTCCTGCTGTGTGGATTTTACCCCAAAAGGCCAGGTTCACACTTCAAAGTGTTTTTATTCTGCTTCAGAATGTATGGGGCACTGCAATCAGTGGAAGCTTTCAGCCGTAATTTTGGTCTTTTTTGATTTTGAGACAGGGTTCCATGGTTCATCCCTTAATGGCCTGAAACTGTGTAGACCAGGCTGGCCTTGAAGCTGCAGAGATCTGCCTCTGCCTCCTAGTGCCACAACAGCCTGCTCTCTGGCCCGTTTAGTCAGGCTCACCAACACTGCTAGTTAAAGGTGGGGCAGTGCAGGTTCCAGATGCCCTAATTTTCTCCCCCTCCCGCAAGAAGTCTCGAAAGAGTAGTTATAAATGTTCCATAGTATCCATGTAGCAAAACTTTAAGTTTCTTTTTTTCGAGGTAGGGTCTCATGTCACTCTAGTCCAGGCTGATCTGGAACTCACCCTGTAGTCCCAGGCTCTCCTCAAAGTCTCTGAGATCCTCCTACCTCTGCCTCCCAGGTGCTGGGATTAAATGTGTCACCACGCCTGGCCAAAATGCCTTGATGTAGCAAAACTTGAACTCTTCTGTTGCTGACAGGCTTCCATTTCTTGTATTATCAGTGATGACTAGTGGCCTTGCGGTGATGTTCTCGCGCTTCAGTTCCTAGTAAGCTGGAGGGAAGGCTGCTCAGGTGAGAGGAGCCATTTCTCTGCTGTCAGACTCTTCTCAGGGCTCAGTGTGTGCAGAAGAGGTGACCCACCCCAGCCGATGTGCTGGCACACACTTGGGCTCATTTCCCCCTGCTGTCTCCGTTTCTTTTTCCTCCAGGACTCCTGTTGCAGAAATGTGGTCCACATTCACTGCTTGAGAAATTTCTGCAGGCATGGGGACGCTCGCCTTTGATCCCAGCCTGGGACTCCAGAGTGAATTCCAGGTCAGCCTGGGCTGGAGGGAGTGCCTCTCTAGAGACCCCCTCCCACCAAAAAAAGGTTCCTTTGTTTGCTGTCCACCTCACATGTGATCAGTTCTGTGATGAGAGCTGTCTATTTCCATGTGTGTAGTGTTTATAACAGGCAGTTTGTCAACGCTGCTGTTGAGAATAGGAAATAGAGGCCTTGAAGATTTTTTAAAGTCATCTTGTTTAAAAAAATCAAGTTTCTTTCGACAAGTGCTATGTATAGTTTGCCTTTTTCCAGATATTTACTTATGTAGACACATTCTTTATTGTGTATATTTCCATTCATAAGTGTATTTTAACAGGAAAAGAGTTCTCCCGACCTGTACATATCATATAATCATACATTCTATAGTTTGGATATAGCAGGATTGGATTAGCACATTTTATTATTATTTTGATTTTTCAAAGTAGGGTCTCACTCTAGCCCACATGCTGACCTGGGTTTCACTGTGCAATCTGTGGATGGCTTGGAACTCCAATCCTACCTGTGCCTCCCTCTGGGATGAAAGTTGAGCGCCACCATGCCCAGATTTGAATGTTTTCTTGTTATAATTTCAGGTTCCTTTGAACTTTGGGCATAGTGACATATGTGCCCGAGCACTTGGGAGGTTTAGCCCAGGAAAGTTGGGGAGTATGAGGCCAATCTCCAAAATACCAAATAACGAAACAGATCAATCCCAACACTCAACTTCTGTGGGATTTGTCCTCCACCCCATCCCCAGGGCCCAGTACACACTAGCAAACATTCTGTCATTGAAACTGTATCCATTTAGAACATTGAAGAAGATGGAAGAGACAGGCTTGGGGAAAGCTGTGCATCTGATGTTCAGGAAATCTGAGATCACTGAAGAAGTGTTTAGTTGTAATCAGTTTTGTTTTGTCTCCCCCCCCCCCAATATCTCAAGTTTTTGAAACTTGTGAAAATCCCCTAACTTGTCTGTATTGGAAATAAGGCCTGAGTGTGCTTTTTGAAGGGACATGGTGGTCTTTATAGGAAACATGCATGTATTGCTCTTTTCAAGTTTAGCTTTAGAACTTTGTGATACAGTATTTTAGTTGTTGATACACTTATGCATGCAAAGACATAGGATGCCAGTTTCATCCTAACAACCTATATGTACATCTAAGTAAGAAAGATCTAGAAAACCAAACTATGAACAGCACTCATAAGTGAATGGATAGATATAGATATATATATTTTTTGTTTTGTTTTTTTCCCCCCTGAGGTAGGGTCTTGCTCTAGCCCAGGCTGACCTGGAATTTACTATGTAGTCTGGAATTTACTATTCACTGTGTAGTCTCAGGTTGGCCTCGAACTCATGGTGATCCTCTTACCTCTGCCTCCCAAGTGCTGGGATTAAAGGCATATGCCACCATGCCCGGCTAAGATGACTTAATTGATAAAGGGTTTTTGATGGCAGGAATTATCTTCAGTTGAGTTCACATGACTTACCACATACTTGGTTCACGAGGCTTTCTTCATAGAGTGAATAACAGTGCTGGAAGGGCCTGCTGGGAGGTTTGCTCTGGCTTGGAGTGGGCAGTTCTGAACCTCAGGGCTCCTCGTTGAGGCCTGCATTCTGTTTGCTAGTCTCTTAGACTCTGTAGAATTCGGTCTTTTTCAGGTTGACACTGTTTGTTAATCACTTTTGGTAATTACTCATTAGCAGCCTCTCAGAGAAATTCTTAGAGTCATTCTTAATGTGTTCAGCAGAAATTTATTAGACATTAGCGGAACAAGCAACAGTCTTTTAGGCACCCAGGGTTTTCTCTGGGTTTGAGTCATATCTGTAAGCAACACTGAATTTCTGTGTGTTGCAGGAAAATGGCCCTCTTGTTACATTTGGATTAGGTGGGTGAAAGGGCACTTCCACTGTGTGCCGACACGCAGAGTGTGAGGTCCTGGGCTCCTCATGTAACTTCCCCTTACACTGGTGGACCACGAAGTTCTTAAAGAACACCCTTTTCTTTTTGTTGTTTACCTTATTTTGGGATCTGTGGTTCTTGGGCAAGTACTTATAGCAAAAACAGTTGTGGGAGGTGGCATTTAAAGTATTACACTGTAGAATTCTAGTCAGGGGAGGTCTGTGTGGGAAGTGACCATCATGACAGGTCAGTACATTGCGAGCCCCATTTTGGAAGTCTGTGCTGCTCTTGAAATTTTACTGGGTCTTCATGCTGAGCCTTCACCAGTTTTACTAGGAAACAGCTTTTGCACTGATTAAATCAGTTTCTGATGGTAATGAAACGAGGTTTGCTGTAATTGAAAGGTTACACATACCTGAAATTTGTAAGATAACGGTTGGATAGTTTGAAAAGTAACAAGGGCATAAACTACCAACTCCCATTTAAGTTTAGAGCATCAGAGGTGTGTTTGATGCTTAACTAAATATTATGTATGGAGGATTTTACTTCAGAAATTTAATGTATATGTATTAAAAGAAGGTATTTGAAAGCTCGCTCTCACTCTCTTTTTTAATCAGTGCTGGGGCTCAGACGGGGTATTGTGTATGCCAAGCAGGCGAGAGCTTCACCATTGAGTTACAGCTGCAGCTATGGGATTTCCGAATGGCTGTGGCAGTGCACATCCATAATCCCAGAAAAGGTGAGGCTGAGGCAGGAGGATTGTGAATTCTAGGCCAGCTTGGCAGTAAGAATCTGTCTCAAAAATTAAAAAAGTTTCAGACCCGGAAGGTCTAGAAAGAGCAGCCGAGTCTCTTACCTTTTCCAACCCACTTTCAGAACTAGCTTATGTGTGGATGACTGAGTTGCCAGAGGGAAGGGTTTGGGGAGATGCCTTTGCCAGGTTTTCATTTCCTCTCTTCTTCCTTCTCTGTGCTGGCAGGTTCTCTGGCTCCTTCGATTCTTGCCACTCTTCATGGTTTACTTAAAAACAAACAGAATAGTGTTGGCTTCTTGCTCTACAATTTGAGCATGTAAACTTTTGCCATTTAAACAATGCGTTTATTTCATGGTATTTATCGTCAGTTTCATCAGATATTTCCCAGAACCTCAGACTAAGGTAGGGAGACAAGCATGGTCCCTGTCTTGTGGTATGTGTGTTCTGGTGAATTCCATTTCTTTTGAAATGTTGCATTGTTCAGAATTATGGCACCATGTCAGAGTTTTCACAACATCCAAATAAATAAGCACCATTGTCATTGAATACACAAGTGGTTAAAGACATCCTGGCATAGTGGCAACACTTGTAATCCCACAAGTCTGGGGGCTGAGGTAGATGAACCTGAAGTCTGAAACCAGCCTGGCCTGTAGAAGAGAACCTCCCCCCCTCAAAAAAAAAAACCACTCTTTTTGATTGGTTATTAGTTTGTCTTTGATCCTTATGTTAAAGATAAAGTTTATATCTCATCTAATATTTCATAGTTTTTAAGATTGACATCAAATGGACGAGTTCCATTCCTGACCGTTACTTTCCAGTATTGTGACCTGGGACACATTGGCTTGACCCTCATTTCCTTATCTGTGAAAAATGGAAAGATTGCTGATGATGCCTGTGTCAGTGTGTCAGAAGGTTATGCACGCACACATGTAAGAGGTATCGCCTCTGGTAAACAATGGTGCTGACATTATGGCCCCTCCCAGGAGTGGCTGACTTCCACCCAAACCACAGACTCTACACAGTGAATGAGGTGTATTCCATGTGCAGTCCACGTAGCGCCCTTAGTAACAGATCTGCACAAGTAACCAGCTTGGCCCTTACTTGCTAAGGGAGCTTAGATGTGGGAGCTCCTTCAGTTTAGTGGGGGAGAAATGAATTTTGCTAGCTCAAAAGTCTTCAGTATTGTGATAAGAAAGTCATAGATAAAATGATGAGTGTTGGGAAGAGATGGTTTTTCCCAGTAGGATGAAGGATCAAGGAACGCATTTGGGAGGCTAAATCATTATAATCTTTCATTTCTCTCAGAGAAGGTAGGAGGAGGTGGGGTAGCAAACAAATGGAGACAGGTTCATACAGAGAAACGCGGTACTAAGTTCATTCACAAGTTTCTCAATGGGGACTAGGGGATGGCTGAGACAAAACCAAAATTGTTCTCCTTGGATCCATTCATTGACCTTCCACAGCGAGGTAGCTGATATTCAGAAAAGTGAAGTTCTTTCCCAAGGCTGTCATTTCCAAGGGAATTCAACTCGTGCTCGGACTTGAATCCAGTTCCGACTGATGACATTGGCCCTTCTCTTACACTGAACACCGGCTTCCCAGTAGTGGTAGCTGATTTGAGCCAAGACTGCACTGAGGAATGAAGTTGGGAAAAGTAAGCTGAAACCATATGGCTGAGTAGAGGGCTGCAGGTTGTTTGGTGGGCAGGGAAAGCTGTAGTGACTTCAGGAACGTTCTAGCGGCAGTGAGTAAAGTGTCGTGGAAGAGGACTGGAGGGCAAGAGAGATGGCTCGGTGTTTATGTTTGTAGGGGTTTTCGGTTGGTTCTCCCTCAGCTGCTCTGATCTCCTCCCAAGCACATCCCTTCCGCTCCCTCTCCACATCCTCTCCTTGTCTCTGAAATCGGAAAGCTAATATCCTCCCAATGTCTCCAAGAGACTCGCCGCTCCCATCTCTCCCCATCCCAATCTCCCCATTTCCCTCCTAGCATATGCCACCAGCCTCCGTCTCTTACTTACCAGCAGCTGCTGAATCTCTACGGTGACACTTGTACAGTAGGCTGTCCTCCACCAGCTCTGCTCATTCCCGCTATAGTATGCTACTCTGGGAGTAATACAGGCACCTTGAGCTTGTGGACTGAGGACAGAACGTCTGAACTATACACTCAAGAACACAGCCAACAGAGAACCTACAGGAGATGCGAAAATCCCAATGTCGTATAAGAAACATGAGAATTCAAACATAAATCTCACAATGACCTCCAGTGAGACTGAATTAGACAAAATGCCAGAGAAGTCAAAAGAATGATCATAGTATGCTCAAAGAACTCAAAGAAGAAACCTTAAGAAACAGGAAAACAAACCCCAGAAGGAATCCCAAGAGAACTCAGAAAATTCACTAAGATAAGGAGGTTGACACAATGAATAAGGTATAAAAATACTGAATTAAAACCAATCTCGGGCTGGAGAGATGGCTTAGTGGTTAAGGCTCACTTGCCTGCAAAGCCTAATGACCTGGCTTTGACTCTCCAGTAATGAAGCCACATGAAGCCAGATCTCCCCCGCTATAGGGTGTTGACTTCGATTCCCCAATAAAGGGGAAAGCCTTTAAAGCCAGATGCACAAAGTGGTGCATGCATCTGGAGTTCCTTTGCAGCATCTGGCGACCCTGGTGCACCCATTCTCTCTCTCCTATCTCTGTCTGCAAGTAAATTAATTAAAAACAAAATTTTCAAAATAGCCAATTTGAAATATTGGAAATTAAAAACAAATCTGTAGGTCTGGAGAGATGGCTTAGCAGTTAAAAATGCTTGCTTGCAAAGCCTGAAGGCCTGGGTTTGATTCCCCAGTACCTGTGTAAAGCCAGATGCACTAAGTAGCACATGCATCTGGAGTTCATTTGCAGTGGCAGGAAGCCCTGGGGTGCCCATACGCTCTCTGTCTCTTTCTGTCTCAAAATACTAAAACCCAAAAAAAACCAAAACCCAAAACCCAGTGTTTCTGTCTCTCATATTAAAAGCAACAGCAACAACAACAACAACAAAAAACCTTGTGTAGAAAAGACCTGTAGACTGCCTCACCGATGGAGCAGGTCAGGGAGAGGACAGAGCATGTGAGCTCGGAGACAGGGTGGAAGACAGAACATCCCAACAGGGAGAAAGAGACTTGCAGGACATTTGCAACACTGAGTTTTGGCTTGTTCTAAACCGCTTAAAATTTGAGTATCCCTCCTTCCACCCCTCCTTTACTCAATCCCTTCCCCTGTCCCCACTTAGGCCATTGCATCCCTAGTCATCTGTTCATTTACTTGCATATATACAATACCCTCCCCTGAAGTTTCCCCTCCCTCCCTTAGAGCCCCGTCTAGCTCTCTGGCCTCTACGACTGACTTTCACTCCAGCTCACATGCAAGTCTCCACACAGGAGAGAACATGTGGCATCTGGCTTTCTAGATCCACCCATTTCATGGAAAATGTCATAATTTCATTTTTCTTTACGGCTGAATAGAACTCCATTGTATAAATGAACCACATCTTCATTATCACCAGTTGAGGGACATCTAGGCTGGTTCCATTTCCTAGCTATTGTAAATAGAGCCGCAATAAACATGGATGAGCAAGTATCTCTAAGGCAGTGACTAGAGTCATTAGGATATATGCCAAGGAGTGGTATAGCTGGGTCATATATGGTAAATCTATTTTCAGCTGTCTCAGAAATGACTGTCCCAGTATACATTCCCACCAGCAGTGTAGAAGGGTCCTAGTTTTCCACATCCTCGCCAGCATTCTGCCAGGAGTGAGATGGGCTCTCAGAGGAGTTTTAATTTGCATTTCCCGGATGGCAGAAGAGGTAGAACATGTTTTTAGATGTTTATAGGCCATCTGTATTCTTTTGTGAGCTCTCTATTCAATTCCATGGCCCATTTTTTGATTGGGTTCTTTGACTTCTTATTATTTAGTTGTTTGACTGATTATTAGTATTTTGAGTTCTTTGTAGATCCTGCATATTAATCCTCTCAGATGTATAACTGGCAAAGATTTTTTCCCATTGGGCAGGTGGTTGCCTCTTTGCCCACAGTATCTTTTGTTATGCAAAAGATTTTTTAAAAAATATTTTTATTCATTTTCAAGCAGAGATACAGAGAGAGAGAGAGAGAGAGAGAGAGAGAGAGAGAGAGAGAGAGAGAGAGAGAGAGAGAACAAGGGCCACCACCTTGTGGGTCTGGCTTATGTGGGACCTGGGGAATTGAACCCGGGGCCTTAGGCACTGGAGGCGAGTACCTTAACCACTGAGCCATCTCTCCAGCCCTGCAAAAGATTTTTAATTTCATGAGGTCCCAATTGTTAATTAGTGGTTTTACTTCCTGAGCAACTGGGGTTATGTGCAGAAAGTCATTTCCTATGCCAATATATTGAAGTGTTTCTCCTATTTTTTTTTTTAGCCATAGATTATTACTAGAAAAACTTCAGTGCCAGGGATGGGATACCATCCAGCAAGTTGTTGGCCAGGGAGATTCCTGAGGCCCCCAAAACATTACAGGCCATTGCCAAGGTTCTTGGTTGCCCACCAGAATGAGATGGTAAGACCCTGTGGCTGAAGACCACATATGCTTGGGCTGCAGGTCACTGAGAAATCAAGCTGGAGCTGAGCTGGAAGCCTCCTCCCTGTTAACCAGCTGACAGAAAGCTGGTAAAAGCTATGTCTGCATGCAGCCCTATGGGAGAGAGAAGTCATTAGCAGTGGTGAGCAGCAGTGGACCTGATGATCCTTAAGACGGGCCAGCCAGGCCAAATGTGCCCACTGAGGCAATAGTGACACGTCTGTTGTGGGAGAACCAACTGCTCTCTCAGTGGACTGGAGGTCTGCTCCATGGGAGGGAAAGCATGTCCTGAACTGAAGACCTAGTCAAAAGCCTACGGTGGGGGAGGTCATGAGCCCTAGGGGAGTAATGCCTGCTGTTGTCTGACTACATAGATTATATCCACCAAACTGCCTTATAAGCACTTTTAAAAAAAATGAGCATACCCACATGATAATGCTACTCTCACTCTTGTCTAGAGAAGCTTCTATTTCAGATGGCAGTGACCACTGGGATAACTCAAAAGACACCATAGTGCTGAGAAGAAATGACAGTGGGGTGTTCAACACTGGGACACCTCTATCACACTTCCTGAGGCTCAGGGTCTATTGTGGAAGAGGTGGCGGAAAGATTGTAAGAGCCAAAGGAAGGGGAGGACTGCTTACAATGTAAACTTCCAGGCACAAAATGGCCTTGATATCCATGACTTCACATTGTTTGATAATGCCTACACATAATGGGAGGAAAAGATGATGACACCGAAGCAAAACAGAGACCAATTGAGAGGGGGAAGAGATATGAGGGATGGTGAGGAGGGAATCATAATGGTTTATGGTCTATAATTATGGAAGATACCAATAAAACATTTTATTTTATTTTATTTTATTTATTTATTTGAGAGAGAGAGAGAGAGAGAGAGAGAGAATGAATGTGCACGCCAGGACCTCCAGGCACTGCAAACGAACTCCAGACACACGAGCTCTCTTGTGCATCTGGCTTTACGTGGTCACTGGGGAATTGAACTTGGGTCCTTCTGCATTTCAGGCAAGCACCTTAACCGTTAAGCCATCTCTTCAGCCCTAAAACATTTTTTTTAAAAAATTAAAATTTGCTCTTCATGAAGGATGCTGTTAAAAAAAAAATTATTCAGCACCACTGACACAAAATTTTCTTTTATTATGAAGAAATACCCACGTTTACCAGCAGAGGGCACCAAGTTGTGGGCTGCAGGTTTGGGAGAGGAAGGAAAGGGAGAGCCCAGAGCCCCCTTGGGCACAGCTGGTCGGTGGTCTAATTTCCCCCAAGGCAGTCTCTGACTAGGGCTGGTTACTAAGTCAGGAGGATGCCAGCGTGTGGAGTATCTTCAGGGGCTCCTAAGCCAGCCGCGAGGTGGACAGAGCATCCAGGTCCACACCTGCCTTGTTCCTCCTGGGTGGTCTTGAGCCCCCAGTTCCCTGGCTGCCCTGCTCCGCTTGTCTCTAAAATCGAGTAATTAAGAGGTAGGGTCTGAGGTTGGGCAGATCTGGGTTCAAACTCCAGTTTTTCCACTTTGGGGCCTGGATCAGGCTGTCTAACTCATAACCTCATCACTGCCCACCTCTTAGTGTGAGATAAACGAGGGCATCCTGGGATCAGAGTGGATGTGCCAGGAATGGAGCTATGACCAAGCGGGCTGTCTGTCATCCCGTCGGTCGGAAAGACGAGGTTGGGCCTTAATTCCACTCAGGTGATGGCTGGTGGGTAAGAGCTCTGAGGGCCCTGCCCGTGACTCCAGGGTCACAGAGGTCGCTAGGTGGCATTAGAAGCAGCTGCTGATGGTTACTACATGCTTGTTACAGGCCAGGTTCTGTGCCAAGTGCCTATATACTCACAGCCCTGGGGTGGGCTGGGGGATAATGCCCTCTTTTACAGAAGAGACAAAAACCAGACTTGTAAATTCACTTGCTGAGGGCCTTGATTCTGGTAAGTATGTTTGGATCATGTCCTATCTGATTTTAGCAGCCCTGGCTATTCAGTGTTCTGTGTGGTCTTTGTGCTTTTAAAAAACATTTATTTATTAGAGAGAGAGAGAGAGGATGAAAGGGCGGCGGCATGCCAGGGCCTCCTGCCACTGTAAGAGACTTCCAGATGCATGTGCCACCTTGTGTATCTGGCTTTACAAGGGTCCTGGGGAATTGAACCTGTCAGGCTTTGCAGAAAGTGCCTTTAGCCACTGAGCTATCTCTATTTAGCTGGCCATTTCAGTCACCTCATTCCTAACCTGGAGTGTGGCTCATGCCTTTAATCCTAGAGCTCAGGGGGTTGAGGTAAGAGGATCACCATGAGTTTGAGGCTAGCCTGGTCTACACAGTGAGCTCCAGGTTACTCTGGGATGGAATAAGGCCATCTCAAAACACCAGCCCCTTCCCCTTTAACCCCCCCCCCCAAAACCAGCAAATAAAATGCTGGGTATGGTGGTTTATACCTTTAATCCCAGCACTTAGGAGTGAGGCTGAGGTTGATGCTGGAGAATCCCCATGAGTTCCAGGCCAGCCTGGGGCTACAGAGTGAGTTCCAGGTCAGCCTTGGCTTGAGTGAGACCCTACCTTGAATTATGCAGTGATTTTTTTTTATACTCCTGGTTCATTGAAATACATATAATTTACATAAAATTTTCATAAGAGTATAGTTTAAAAAACATAGTGCTCTATACAGTCATGCGGGTATCATTCTCAGTTCTCAAGATGTGGAACTTTTCTATGACAAAGTTCCCTTGTGCATTTTGGGTCCCTGACTAGCTGCATACATGGTACAGATGCACAGTGAGATCTGGGACCACCATGTTGTGTGAGAAACCCAAGTCCTGGAGGAGGGGGATAAAAGCCAGGAAAAGTGTCCTTCCAAAGAATGATTAAGTTGTCTACAGATAAACTCTGCACCACTGGCCCCCTGGGTTGAGGCATTGTTCTGAAAGAGAACTTTCTAGACCCAATCCACGTTACATAAGGAAAGTCCTTTGATGTGGTTTCTCCCTAAGCCTTAAGAGCAGAAGGATGAAGGATTCTGAGCAAAGTTGGTAGAGATGGCTGGGGACATTGCCTTGCGGTGGAGAGCTGGCTTCACTAGGAGTGTTTGACAAGCTGGGGAGGAAGTCTGGGACATCTGAGGGCTCCTGGGCAGGGCTGGAGAGATGGCTCGGTAGTTAAAGTGCCTGCTTGCAAGGCTGACATTCTGGGTTCGATTTCCCAGCACCCATGTAAAGCCAGATGCACATGGTGGCACATACATACATCTGGAGTTTGCAAGAGGCCCTGGCGTGCCCAGATTCTCTCTCTCCTTGCAAATATATATATATATATATATATATATATATATATATATATATATATATATATAAAATGTCTTCAAAAAAGACTCCGCCAGAACACAACAGCGGCTCTTCTGCATCTGAAGTCCAGCCTGAATGACTGGCTGGGGCCCAGGAATTGTATGGATAGTAGCTAGAAAATGTAATCTCTAACTCTGAGGAAAGAAAATTTGTAGGTGAACTCTAGAGAATGGCCCCGGGCTTGGCTCTGCGCTGGGTTGTGTGACACGACTTGTCTGGAGGTTCTCTATTCTGTCTCACGGATAGTGAGGGTGAGGGGAGGTTGATGGTGTGACATATTGTAGTGACACTGGTCAGTATGGTTAAAGTAGGCTGCAGAGGAAATTATGTATGGATTGTTTTTCAAGATAAGGTCTTACTGTGTAGCCCAGGCTGTCCTGGAACTCACTGTGTAGTCCAGGCTAGCCTCAAACAGCAATCCTCCCACCTCAGACTCCTGAGTGCTGGGAATAAAGGCGTGTACCCCACCACACCTGGCTTCTTTAGGGTTCTTTTTTTCCTTTCAATATTTTTATTTCTTTGCAAGAAGAGAAGAGAGAGAAAGAGAGAGGGAGAAAGAGAATGAGGGAGAGAGAGAATGGGTATTCCAGGGACTTAAAACTGCAGATGCATGCACTATTTGTGCACCTGGCTTTACCTGGGGAATCAAACCTGGATCGCAGGTTTTATAAGCAAGTGCCTATAACCACTGAGTAATCTCTCCAGCCCTTCTGTTGGCTTCTTAAAAATTATTTTTATGTATTTGTAGGCAAAGGAGAGAGAGAGAGAGAGAGAGAGAGAGAGAGAGAGAGAGAGAGAGAGAGAGAGAGAGAGAGAGAGAGAGAAAGAGAGTGGGCACACCAGGGCCTCTTGAACTCCAGATGCATGGATTTTCATGGACACCAGGGAACTGAACCTGGACTGGCAGATTTTGCAAGCCAGTGACCCTTTAACCACCGAGCAGCATCTCCAGCCCTTGCGTGGGGTTTATACTGCCTCTGAGACTTGCGTTTTTGAAGCCTGAATATGTTCAAGCCTTAGCTGTCTTCTTTTCTGATGTTTTTCTTTCTCCCCTTTCCTGTGTAAGGAAGAGAGGAATGAGGCATTCCCAGAGGAGGGATGGTCAGTTTATTCTCACGTCCCCCTGTGAGTCAGCCAGTGTCTTCCTGGCGGATGCCTGCGTGTGCTGCAGAGTCTGGGATTCCTTCTTGTTTGCTCGCTCAGCTTCTAGTGGTCCTGGGCTGGATTTAAAGAGGAAATATCTGGAACATAGCCACAAGGCTGATTAGGAGAGAAAGGGAAGTAGAGGGAGAAAGATAGACGGGGTATTATTCCAAAAAAGTGATGTCACTCCAGGGTTGTAGGATGCAAATAGAATGACTCAAGCCTCCTCTCGTCTGAGGAGGAGTGATTTGGGGTAATGGCCCAATCTAGGAGTGTCAACTTGGAGAATCATCCCAGCAAGCCTGAGTTCAAGAGGCTGTGTGAAGTTCAAATTACATTGAGTTTTTATTATTCAGGCTCCTCTCTCTGTGCTATAGCTTTGGGGTTGTGCAACCATGAACACATTTAGCAGGTGAAAATTACGACAGCAACGGTAGAAGTAGACCCTAGAGACGGCTGGGTTTGACCGCCTCTCGTGACTGGCGAGCCTGGGGTAGAGAGCCGGCGAGCACCAGTGTGGAGCCTGTCAAAGCAGGTGGAGCGTGGCATAGTTCTGGAATAGGGGTGCCCTTGTCTGCCTTCTCTGAGGTATCAGGGAAGCTTCTGAGCTGGATTTTGTGGCTAACTGCCCCCATATCTCAGCCCGTTGGCTAGCAAACTCAAGCTAGCTTCCTGCCTCCCACAAGATGATTTCTCATTAAAAATTCTATTCACTGGACTGGGAAGACGGCTCAGTGGTTAAAGGTGCTTGCTTGTAAAGCCTGATGGTCCAGGTTCAATTCCCTAGCACCCACCTAAGCCAGATGAACAAAGTGGTGCATGTGTCTGGATTTCGCTTGCAGTGGAAAGAGGCCGTGGTGTGGCCTCTTCCCCTTTCTGCTTGCAAATAAATAAAATTAAAGATATTTTTATTTCTTTATTTGCATGGGTGTGTGCCTCATGGTCTCTTGCCACTGCAAACGAGTGCCTGTCTAGCTCTACATGATTGACCAGGGAACCGAACCCAGGCTGTCAGGCTCTGCAAGCAGGCACCTTTATCTGCTGAGCCATCTCCCCAGCCTCCATAAGATTGTTTTTCTGTTTGGGAAGCAAGCTCTGTACGTAATGAGTTGTCTAAGACAGTACGACAGGTGAGATGAGCAGTGAGTGACGTGCATTATTTTATAGTCAGTGGAGGTGTTTGAGTGATTTAGGGAAGGTTTTATGGAAGCCTGTGACTGACTGCCCTCCCGGAATGACTCAAGGGTTAGGACTGGCGGAGGCATTCCAGGTAGGGAGTTAAGTTAGCCTACCTGAGGACCAGCAGTTGGGATTGCAGTGTGCTGAGCTTTTTGGCTGGGGAAGGGGATTCAACGGGAGACTTCTGAGCTGGAATCAGTGTCAGTATGGAGGGTAATTTAGGCAGTGCTATGAGATTGGTAGATCTTTTAAAAATATTATTTATTAGAGAGAGTAAGAGACAGAATGGGCATGCCAGGGCCTCTTGTTGCTGCAAGCGGACTTGAGATCCATGCACCACTGTTCATCTGGCTTTATATGGGGAATGGAACTGAGGCTGGCAGGCTTTGCAAGCAATCACCTTTAACCACTGAGGCTTTGCAAGCAAGCACTTTTAACCACTGAGCCATCTCTCTTGCCCTAGAGATTGATAGTCTTTTAAAAAAATATTTATCTGCAAGCAGAGAGAGAGGAGAGAAGAAGAGAGGAGAGGAGAGGAGGGAAGGACAGGGGAGGGGAGGGAAGGGAAGAGAGGAGAGGAGACAGAGAGAGAATGGGTGCACCAGGGCCTCTTGCTGCTGCAAATGAACTCCAGATGCATGCACCACTTTGTGCATCTGGCTTTACATGGGTACTGGGGAATCAAACCCGGGTCGATAGGGTTTGTAGACAAGCACCTTAACTGCTGAGCCATTTCCCTAGTCCGAGAAATTGCTAGTCTCTTTAAAAAAATTTTTTATTTATTCGCATGTGTGTATAAGTGTGGACGAATGTGCTCGGGTGCTCCAGGGCATCTTGGCATTACAATGAACACCAGATGCCTGTGCCACGTTTTGCACTCAGCTCCCATGGGTGGCTTCACGGGCCGACAGGTTTTGTAAGCTCGCAATTTCACTGTAGGGGCATCTTCCTGACAGAGTGTGTTCAGTATCTGTCGTGGCAGCTTATTGCAATGGTCATATGCTTTTAGTAATAAGTAGGGTTTGCTTCGATTTTGATATTTCTAGTAGCTCTTTTTTAAAAAAGTGGTCATGCTGTGTGATCCCCATTCAGGCTTAGAACTTGAGACCACCCTGCTTCTGCCTCTGGAGAGCCAGGCAGACAGGCATGTATTCCTTCCTGGCCGTAGCTTCGTTTTTCTAATCTTTCTGTTCCTTCCATTTTTTCTCCGCGTTCACTTCCATTCTGCAGAGGCTTTCCCCGCTGACTTCTCTCCACCCATCACCTCTCCGAGCTCGCAGAGATTTGGGGAGGAGGACTGGAGCTTTTCCCAGGTGGATCAACTCCACCGCAGGCCACAGAGGGCCTCCTCACTCCAGCCATCGGGCCAGGCCCACACACTCAGCCTGCGGGGAGGGGAGGGGAGGGGAGGGGAGGGGAGGGGACGAGGAGAGGGTGGCAGGGTGTCTCCATTCGCCACGATCCATCTGGTCCTGCAGCCGGGCACAGGAAGCCAGAGAGCCTGGGCAGGCTGGTGTCCAGGGCTGGGATGCCTGGGCAGATGTGGAGGCAGCTGCAAGGGTGGCACCCCGTTGGGTGGCTGTTCCTAGGAGACGGGGCCCAGGGCAGCCTGCCTGCGGGGGAGGGGAGCCAGTGGGCTGCTGCTTTCAGCAGCTGAAAGGGCTGCAGGGCGCTCTGGGTAAGACATTTTCTCCCGCTCGGCGGCTTCTGCCTGCGCGGTGGAAGCTGCCGCGTGAGGAGTCGGAGGACGGAGGACCGAGAGAGGGAGAGTCGGGGCTGCTGATCCCAGCTCCCCGCTGGCTCCAGGAGGACCGAGAGCCACCCAGCCAGTCCCCCGGGCGCACAGCACCCACCGATCAGCGGCGGCTACCCCCGCCGGGCCTCGCACAATGGAGGGTGAAAGGTATGTGTGCCTAAGTGGGGTGTGTGTGCGTAAACGTGCGCTCGCCATGCAGCCGCAAACACTGACGTTTGCGTTGGCCAGGCAGGCTTGGAAAACCTGGCCATCCATGGGCGATCCTAAGGAGAGGCAGTGACAGAGCAGGACAGTCCCTTTCCAAACCCACACCCCCTTCCAGGGCTCGAATGATCTGGCTTCTGCTACGAGTCTGGGTTTGCTGAGCACGCGACCAGAGGAAGGGACTTCCTAGCTGGTGTTGGGGAACAGTTTCTGCACAGGTTGGCATAGGATTGCCCCCAGCCAGGCTCTTTCTCAGAGGAGTTTTCTTTCCTGGGGTGCCTTTCTTTAGTGGTGGTGGTTGGGGGTGGGGTGGCCTTGCATACACCCAGGTAGTTGAATCTTCAGGAAGTATACCAGGCTGGTGCGTGTGAGGATGCATGTGGGTGGGCACCGGCTGGTGTGCAGATAAACACAGGTGCAGCGATGGAGGACCGAAACCCAGTCAGATGGTCCCTGCTCTCAGCCGAGTCTCATCTGAATTGAGAAGTTTCCAAGCAACACCTCAAGGTCTGTGCTTCAGAAGGGCTCTTGCTTCCTCCCCCAGGGACTTAGGAAACAGGAATCCACAGAAGGGATTTAAGGACTTGGATTGAGCAGGAATTAACCAGCCAGGGGCAGGCACTTGCATATCCGATTTTAAATTATTATCTGACGTTCTGATGCCACCACTGCGAAGTGGTCGGTCATCCCTGGCTATAGATCAGGAGTCTCTTGAGTGCCAGCCTCCCCATCCGTGGGCTGGTGTTGGTAGAGAGCAGACAGGGCTTCCCACCGAGGAAGGAAGACTGCAGGGAGGGCTCCTCTGAGCTGTGGGGTTAAGGTTAAATGAACAGGATCCATGGACTCCCTGTTTAGAGTACCTGGATGCACACTTGGCAGGCTGTCCTGCATCTCGTGGGGTGGAGCAATGTCACATGTCTCTAGACACAAGCAGAGCAGGTGTGGTTGTCTGAAGAGGCCCAGGGATCCGCTGGAAGAGCCTGGGACCTTCTTGGACTAAGTGTATGTACTGTGTGTCGCCTCTTTCTGGATACTCTTTGCAAGAGAAGCTCAGTGTTGAATTCCTGGTGGCCTCTGGGCAGAGGTGGGCAGTGTTGGGTCTGTTCATTGGTCTGGTACCTAGTCAAGGGTAGGAGCGATGTGATGGAGGTGTGAGGTTTCTGATCGTGCCCACTTGCATATAGGGTTGAGAGGTTGGCACGAGACCACCATGAGACACCAGAGACACCGAGCACTTTGGGCCGTGATCATTTCCCCAGTTCACTGTTCAGAAATGTAAGCGGTTCCTATCCCCACCAGAGCTCTTCTTCCACAATGGGTGCTGTCCGCGGCAATGGCTGGCACCTGTGTTCTTTAGCTTTCCTCTATCAGAGGCAGACAGCAGACGAGCGATCCGAGCTGAGCATCTCAGTGCTCACCAGGATGCCCAGGTCATAACTTTGTAAAAAATATATTTATATGTTTGTGAGAGGGAGGGAGGGAGGGAGAGAGAGAGAATGGACATGCCAAGCTTCTTGTTGCTGCATATGAAATCCAGACACATGCACCACTTTGTGCATCTGGCTTTATACATGAGTGCTGGGGAATCAAACCTAGGCCTTTTTTGCAAGTAAGAGCCTTTAACCACTGAGCCATCTCCCCGGCCCCTGTCATTACTCTTAGTTCCCACAGCGACTCCAGCATACATGCCAGACTTTCAGGTCTTCTGGGATTTGGGCCCTGTCTCCCTTCCCATCGCGTGCCCACCCATCCTTCCAGAGATCTGTTGCTGTCTTTCATGGTCACCCATTCTATACATTACTCGAGTTCCTTTTGTCAGGCATTTCTCTTCCTCTGTTGCAAAACATCTGTCAAGGATGTTTAACAAAATTCCAGTTTGTTTGGGAAACCTCAGCTTTTCTAGTCCCCTGACATCCTTAGATGCGAACCTCTAGTTTGTATCTTAGACCCAAGATACACTAGGCCCTTTGTGCTTCTGTTTCATATATCTTCCAAGTCCCTGAACTTGAAGACACACCCTCAAGTGCAAGGATAGTGCCTTGTCCTTCTTTCCGAGTTGACCTGTCTGTGGCTTCACAGTAGCAGGTGCTGGACAATGATTTTTTAGTTAACTGATAGCTAACAGGGGCAGAGAAGAGATTGCTGTCTCTGGCTGGTAAGTTCCTTCTAGGATATCGGCTGTGTTATCTCAGCACAGGTAACTGATCCATGAAAGCTTGGAGGCAGAAGAAGAGAGGGAGTAACCTTGGTTTATAAGTTTCCTGGAAACAGGGTGAAGAGGTTGGGTGATGGGCCTAGGGTCACATGACCAGCCTCCAGGACTGGAGGAATCCTGAATTTGGCGTTCATTCCGTATTAACCTGCTGAAGCTTAATTGGGGCTGTTTTGAAGCATGAAAGAGTTCCAACCAAGACATTCCTAAAAATAATTTTCTTTCTTTGCCAGGAGGGTATGAAAATGCCTTCTACCTTGAAGTGCTATTAAATACAAGCAAAGGTTGGAGTAGCATGAGTTTGTAAAGTGAAGTACTTACAAATTCTATGACCTTGAGTGTGTCACACTTACAGAACTATTTTCTATTTTTGTGTAAAAAACATGATTTTTATTAATTATGAACTTTACTGTATGAAGATATTACATATTGGTCATATTCCCATTGAGGGGGTTATACTTTTATGTCCCCTGTCCTCTGCCCCCATTCCACTGAGGGCCCTGCCCTCCTCAGTGGGGTTACTGGTAATCATTGTGAGGTCATGAATGCACCTGTCGTCTGGGGAGGGGTGGGCAATGCCTGAGGAGACTCCTTCCCACCCTGTGGCTCTTACCTTGTCTCTGCACTGTTCCTCCTCTTCCACGATGTTCCCTGAGCCTTGGTGGACATATGTCTCCTGTTGAACTCTCTGCTGGATCTTCTTTTAAATTTGAGAGAGGGAAGGAGGGAAGAAGTGAGAGAGTGTGTGAGTATGGGCACACCAGGGCCTCTTGCCCCAGCAAACAAGCTTCAGACACATGTGCCACTTTGTGCCCCTGGCTTTGTATGGGTACTGAGGAATTGAACCCAAGCTGGAAGGCTCTGCAAGCAAGCACCTTTAACCAACCTCTGAGCCATCTATCTCCCCAGCCCTCTGCTGGATCTTTGGGGGGATGACTGAGGCTTGATGAATTGGGTGAGGGGACTTGTCTTCTGTTAGTAAAGGAAATGGGACTCAGCTCAGACTCTCAGCGACTGCAGTGATAGCTCCTCTGTGTCTCTCAGATACACCGAAAGCGGCAATTGCCCTTACTGTGGGGTTTATTTCCGTCGTGGAAACCAGCCTAGTGGATGGATTATGGTGTTTTCCATTTACGCGATTAGTACAGTGCACGGAGACAGAAAGTTAAGTGGTTGCCCGAGGCTAGAGACAAGGGGAATGGGCAAGGCTTAACGAGTAGAGGAGGGCAGGTTATGGAGATGCACAGTGTACTTCGCTTCCTGTACAAAATGATAAAGATTATGAACTTTCCATTATATATGTTTCACACACACGATTCTAGGTCGTGTCCCTGGCAGATCTGCAGCAGTCATAGAGAAAAACCCAGAAGTTGGTGGGCTGGGGAGCTGGCTCAGTGCGAGAGAGCTTGCTCCACAAGCATCCCCAGCACACATATAAAATGCCCATGTGGCAGCAAGTGCCTGGATCCCTGGGGCTTGCTGGCTAGCTAGTCTTATCCAATCATCGAGCTGCAGGATTAGTGAGAGACACTGTCCCAAAGAGTAGGGCGGGGGCTGGGGAGATGGCTCAGCAGTTAAAGAAACTTGCTTGCAAAGCCTGATGGCCGGGTTTGATTCCTCAGTAGCCATTAAAGCCAGCTGCACAAAGCAGCATGTGTCTGAAGTTTGTTTGCAGCAGGAGGAGACCCTGGTGTGCCCATTCTTTCTCTCTCCCTCTCTCTTAAATAAACAAATGTATTTTTAAAAAGTAGGATAGAGGGCTGAAGAGATGGCTTAGTGGTTAAGGCATTTGCCTGCAATGCAGAAGGACCAGAGTTCGATTCCCCAGTGCCCATATAAAGCCAGATGCACAAGAGGGCACATGTGTCTCCTGGAGTTCATTTGCAGTGGCTGGAGGCCCTGGTGCGCCCATTCTCTCTCTCTCTCTCTCTCTCTAATAAATAAATAAATAAATAAAATATTTTTAAAAAGTAGGATAGAGAGCAATTAAAAACAATTGAGTAGGATAGCCAGCATAAACCTCTGACCTCCATATGCACACCCACACACATAAGTGTGCAAAAAAGGGAGAAGTCGGTTGCTCATTTTTCTTAAGTTGTGCTGTTTTCTTCATCAGAAGGATAGGGGTGATCCTGGGTGAGAAGGCTAGCCCTGTGCTGGGAGTTTGTGTGAGAGGCCTCAGAGGAGGGGTCTTTCCAGCTGGTTCCCTGAGGACAGCCTGCTCCTTAACCCTGGGGGAGCTTCTGAGGTGAAATCACTTGTCTCTTTACCCTCGACCCAACCTGTCTGGAGGAGACATGTCTTAGAAAGCCAACATTCCCTAGATGCTAAGTTCCCAGGGGGCAGGTAGCGTGCTGAAGACCCAGGGAAGGGCTAGCTTTGAGCAGCCTCACTGTTTTTCTCCTCATCTTCCTTCTCCCAAAAGCCACGAGTAGAAACTCTTGTAGAGGTGGATGGATCCCACTGCTTCCTGAAGAGATTTGCCCCCTCTTCTACATTGAAAAAACTCTTTAGCCACATAAGGCTCTGAACTGTAGAAACAAAGTCAGCCGAAGGAACTCTATTTCTCCACACGATTTGGCTTGTCAGGATGGCTTTGCTAAGTTTTAGATCATTAAGTTAGATCTGGACAAAAAAATTTTATTATTTTTTGAGGCAGAGTCTCCCTCTGTAGCCCCAGGCTGGAACCCACAGCCATCCTCCTACCTCACTTTCCCAAGTGCTGGGACGAAAGTTATGTACCACCTCCTTTCCCATGCTTTTCATTTTTATTTTTTCTTCTGTTTGTTTTTTTTCAAATATTTATTTATTTGTTTGACTGAGAGAGAATGGGAGCACCAGGGCCTCTTGCTATTGCAGACAAACTCCAGATGCATGTGCCAGTTTATGCCTCTGGCTTTACATGAGTAGTGGGGCATTGAGCCCAGGCTGGCAGGCTCTGCAAGCATCTTTAACGTTTGGGCCATCTTTGCATGTCTTCTAAAGCATGCGCTTTGCCCAGTGAAATCTGCCATTGTAGAACTGACCTATGTTTTATTTTTTTATTTCTGGATGAACCCTAAAAGTAGGTTAACTTGAACAGACCAATAATAAACTCTGTAAAAAATAGCTTGGACATGCTTTGTTCTAAGACTTTTTTTTTTCCTGTTATGTAAGTTCAACGATTCTCAGGTTAGAAATCTGTGGGTTTTTTTATAATTTATGAGGATTTTCCAAGTCTTTGGCAGACTTTCCTTTTTAACTTGTGAATGTGTATTGTGTCCTCACCAAAGCTGTATACACGGAGAAACTCAACTCTCCCACTTCACCAAATACCAGCTGGGCTCTCACAATGCCACAGAGAGCAGTGTGTCTTCTTTTAGTTTTTTCTCTTTTTGCCTAATCTTATCTGTCTGAACTGAGGAGTTTTACTTTTTTATTTATTTTTCTTTTTTTGAGACATGGTCTCACTCTAGCTCAAGTTGACCTGGAACTCATTGTAGTCCTGGCTAGCTTGAAACTCATGGCGATTTTCCCACCTCAGCCTCCCGAGTGATGCACACTTGGCTTACATTTGACATTTTTATAATTTTCATTTATGATAGATAGAGAGAGAATGGGAGCCCCAGGGCTTCTTACTGCTACAAACTCCAGATGTATGCACCACTTTGTGCATCTGGCTTTACGTGGCTACTGGGGAGCAGGCTTTGCAAACAAGTGCTTTTAACCACTGAGTCATCTCTCCAGCCAGAAGCAATCTTACTGTCTCAGTGTGTATCGTAGTTACCTTCTCCTTTTGCTGGGACAAAACCCCCACCTAAAAGCAGCTGCTGGGAGGAAAGGGTTTATTCTCGCTTACAGTCTGGAGGGGAAGCTTCATGATGGCGGGGAAAGTGTGGCCTGAGCAGAAGCTGGACACCACCTCTGCCACAGCAGGTAGAAAACAACAGCAGGAGAGTGAGCCAAGTTCTGGCAAGAGGGAGCTGGCTAGAACACCCCTAACTTGCCCCTCAAAACACACCTCCTCCAGCAAGGCTCCGCCTCCCAGATTGCCACCAGCTGGGGACCGAGCATGTAGAACACGTGGGTTTAAGGGGGACGTCTGGTTCACAGCACCACAGCATGTCCACTGATTAGTTCCCAGGGATAACTGGCAAGAGTTGGGAGATCCTACAGCTATTTTCTCTCTCAAGGAGAATTGCGTGGCCACCATGGGTTGGTCAGAAGGCTGTGTAGTGGATGAGAGCTACAGTTATGACATTTGAGTGTTTACAGGCTTCAGGCCCCACCACAGGAATCTGACCTGAGGCTGAACCAAAGGACAGGGTATGATGATTAAATCACTGTGTGGTCAGCCTTCTCGTTGCTGCACAAAGAACTCGACCAAAAGCAGCTTGTGGAGGAAAGAGCTTATTTTGGCTTACATACTTGAGGGGAAACCCCATGATGGCAGGGAAAATGATGGCATGAGCAGAGGCTGGACAACACCTCTGGCAAACAGTGGTGGGAAGGTAGGCCAAACACTGGCAAGGGGAAGCTGATTATAACATCCATAAGCCCTCCCCCATCAACACACTTCTAACAAGGTTCTGATTCCAAAATTGCCATCAGCTGGGGATCAAATATTCAGAACACTGAAGTTTGTGGGGGACACCTGAATCAAACCACCACATTCCACCCCTGGCCCCCTCAAACATTGATAACCACACATGAAGTAAAATTCAACGCATTCAGTTTAACTTTAAAAGTCCCATTGTTTTTTATCAGTTCCAAGAATATTCAAACATCCCACAATCCAAGGTCTGTTAACTGAGCAGGTTTGATTCAGGACACCTCAATCAAACCACCATAATTGCTTTCTTTCCTAGGATAGTGTTGGGGGAGGGACCCAAAACTAATTCTTAGGTTTTGTTTTTGCTTTTTTTCTTTCCAAAGGACCCTTTTCATTGAGGGAATTAATTAATTTAATTTTACTTATTTATTTGAGAGGGAGAGAGAGAGAGAGAGAGAGAGAGAGAGAGAGAGAGAGAGAGAGAGAGAGAGAGAGAGAGGCAGACACAGAGAGAGATAATGGGCATGCCAGGGCCTCCAGCCACTGCAAATGAACTCCAGATGCAAGCACCACATTGTGCATCTGTCTTTACATGGGTACTGGGGAATCAAACCCAGGTCCTTGGGCTTTGGAGGCAAGCTCCTTAACCTCTGAACCACCTCTCCAGCCTAATTTAATTTTTTAAAAATTAAAAATATTTTATTTATTTATTTGAGAGAGAGAGTAAGAGAAAGAGGCAGATATATAGAGAGAATGGGTATGCCAGGGCCTCCAGCCACTGCAAACAAACTCCAGACACATGCACCACCTTGTGCATCTGGCTTTCCATGGGTACTGGGGAATCAAGCTTCTGCTTTGCAGGCAAGTGTCTTAACCACTGAGCAATCTCTCCAGCCCTAACTTAATTTTTTTTTTTTTTTCGGGGCAGGGTCACACTCTAGCTCATAGACATAAGCATAAATATTTGGAGGGCAATTTGCTGGGCATAAGATATCCACTTAGCCAAACCACTGTAGTCTCCTGACTCTGGGTCTTATGACCTCCCCAGCCATAGGTTCTCAGAACCGGTCATGCATTCCCTCCCATGGAGTGATTAAGTCCAATCAGAGAGCAGCTGGTTTCTCCCATAACAGCCATGCCACTGTGGATGCCTTTCTCTCCAGCAGGCAGGCTGTGGAGCCCTTTCCAGAACTGTGCCAGCGGAGAGAGAGCTCACGGACTGAGCCTCATGCTCACAGCACTGTCTGCCTCCACTTTCCTCTTCTGCTGGCTTTGCTCTCGTCATTCTGTCTCATCTCATCATCATCATCAAAGTAGTTTGAACTACTGCTTTTGAGCTCTATCTCTTGAAGACTTGTGGAGGGGAAACAATTCATGAGCTTGCCCTCTCTCGCTCCTCTCTCCATAGTCTTTCACTCCCTTCTGCATTGGAGCTTCTTAGTTTCTTATCCCCAGTACCTGCACAGTGAGTCTGTCTGGGGACTCCTCTGCCTGCTGATCTGGTGCTAATCTTATTTATTTATTGATTTGTAACGTGGGGGTGGGGGAGAGAGAAAGAAAGAGAGAGATAATGAATGGGGGGCATGCCAGGGCCTCCAGCCACTGCAAACAAACTCCAGACACATGTACCACTTTGTGAATCTGGCTTTATGTGGGTATTGGGGCATTGAATCCAGTATACCAGGCTTTGCAAGCAAAAGGCTTAACCCCCGACTGGACTATGACCCCTCTGATATAGTGAGGGGAAATCGGGAAATTGAGGGAAATGAAGTTATGTTTACTTTAGTGAGGGGAAGTGAGGAAAGAGGCAGGAGTCAGTAATTATAACCAATTTGTTTATCCTTTCATTAAATGGGTTAGATGCTAGGAAGACAGAGGGAACCGAGAAAGACATCATCCTGATTCTCATGCAACTCAGAGTCTCATGGAGACAAACTTATAAAAGATGTTTATTGAATTATCAGGGGTTTTAGATGGTTATTAAATTTAGCCATTATTAAAATTAACTCATGTAAAATAAATAAATTATATTAAAATACTTATATGCTCAGAGCTCATAACTGTGTATTTATTTTACTATTACCTATGCCTTTGACGTTGTAATTATTGTCGTTTGTAAAAATGGCTGCTGCTCTCACAACTCATAACCCACACCTCCATGGTGCACACCAGCAGTCCCAGTAAGGGGGGCCCTCAGTGGGGTGGGGGCAGGGAGGAGGGAAATGATGTACCGACTCATGATTTATCCATACAAAGTTTCTACTTAATAATAAAAACAAATCGCTGTAGCTCTGCATAACAGCAGCACGTTATCTTTTCCTAAATCTCATGTTTAGTGACATCATGTTGGTCGTTTGAAGTCTCTCGATATGAGACTTCTTTTTTTTTCTTTTTTTTTAATTGACCATAATGAGTTACAATATTTAGTGGGCAAACAATGAGTTGTTATCCCCAATTCCCCGCTGCCCTCCCCTCCCCACTCCGCTGGATAACCTCTTCCATGGGTCGTCTGGATCAGTCCTTGTGACAGGGGCCCATGGATAGCCTAGTATTCAGTCAGGTTCTCCTGTCGATATGAGACTTCTAAAGCTATGGGAATTGGCAAATACAAGTCAGAGCTCCCTTCCCCACAACGGTGTGGGGGAGACTGACGAGTGGGAGAGCTATTTACTGGACAGTATAGAGAGATGCATGGCACTGTGGGAACCTAGGAGACAGGAACTCACTTAGTGGCTAGGGGAGATGGCAGAGAAAGCTTGCTTTCAGGAGGGTGCTGGAGGGGCTGGCCAGAACTAGTTAGACCTAGGAGAGAAAGACTGGGGACAGAAAGTGCTTTATGGACAGACAAACCATCACTAAGCAGAAAAGCCTATTGCGTTCAGGCAATTAAAAGTATTCTCGTACTGTGGCAATGGGAGGTCTCCATCTATGGGTCTCGATGGGTTTTGAAAGGCCAGGTTAGCTCTCTACAATTCACTCGGAGCACAGAATCGAGATGAGGCCATAGAGAAATGTCTCAACCGTGCTGACGTTCTGGAGGAGGTCATCGTCATAACTCAGGCCAGAGATCGTGCTGGCCTGAAATGAGGCTGTGGAGTGTGATCATGGGAAGGGAATGGATTGCAGAGATGTGAAAAGACACAGGGTAAGACTTGTGGTTGTGTGAGATGGCTGTGTGTGTGTGTGTGTGTGTGTGTGTGTGTGTGTGTGTGTGTGAAGATATCAAAGACAACAGCTTGATTTCTGGCTTGGATAGGTGAGCAGGCAGTTGGTTATGCTTCATTTAAAAATTACTTATTAGAGAGAAGAGAGAGAGCTAGTGCCAGGGCCTCTTTCCCCTGCAAGCACTTTGTGCATCTGGCTCTATGTGGGTGCTGGAGAACTGAACACCTGGCCTGCAGGCTTTGCAAGCAAGTGCCTTTAACTGCTGAGCCATCTCTTCAGTCCTGTGCTTCTTGAGTTAGAGAATATAGAAAGAAAAAACTGGCTTAAGTTACAATAAAGAACATCAAATTTGATATGTGAGTTACTTGTATAAAATCTAAGTAGGGGAATTTAGGTAAGGCACTGGGTGTAGGGATTTGGAATTCAGAGGATAGGGAGGTAGTGTGGGATGAGAAGAGGCTCTGGTGTCTACTTCCATACCACCCTGAAGGCACCCAATCTCACCTGATCTTGGAAGCTAAGCAGGGTCAGGCCTGGTTGGTACTTGGATGGGAGAAGAGGCTCTGGTATCTGGAGCTTATTTACCTTTATCATTAAAAATATTTTTATTTATTTGAGATGTGTGTGTGTGTGTGTGTGTGTGTGAGAGAGAGAGAGAGAGAGAGAGAGAGAGAGAGAGAGAGAGGGAAAGGGAGAGAGAGGACATGCCTCTTGTCACTATAAATGAACTTCAGACTCATGAGCTACTTCATGAATCTGGCTTTACATGAACATTGGGAAATCGAGCCCAGGCTGGCAGGCTTTGTAAGCAAGCATCTTTAACTTCTGAGCCATCATTCCAGACCACTTTAAAAAAATATTTTATTTATTTATTTGAGAGAGGGAGAGAGAGAGAGAGACAGACAGACAGACAGAGACAGAGAGAGGGCACACCAGGGCCTCCAGTCTCTGCAAATGAACTCCAGACACATGCACCCTCTTGTGAATCTGGCTTTATATGGGCACTGGGGAATTGAACTCTGGCCCTTCTGCATTGCAGGCAGATGCCTTAACCACTAAGCCATCTCTTCAGCCCTCCAGACCACTTTAATAACTTGTGTGTATTCATTTATATATGTTTAGAGTTATCTGTAGATGAAAGGACTGGTCAGGCTGCCTGCCTTCTCCCAGTCTGATTTACAAGTGAAGGCTTTTCAGGTCAGAACTCACTGATAGCTAATTCCATGAGAGTCCATCTGTGGCATGGCCCTAAGTGGACAGACGAAGCCACTGAGTTATACAAGCAGTTCTTAGACATGTGGCTCTTGCCCTCTTGGCACATGAAATCTAGTGTGACAGGATTAGGTGGGTAGATTTGTACATGAAAAAGCAGGAAGACACAGGGCTGAATCCCTAGGTACCAGTTTCATCATGGCCTAGAATGTTGTGGGAATTTAACAAAAGAATTAGCGCTGAAATATTGAGAAGGCTTCCTAGAGAAGAGGTAGAGCTGAACTGGTCCACAGTGAACTGGTGTGGAGACTGTGACCCGGGGAGAGAGAGGGCCTTCTGTCTGCAATGGTACGTCACAAGTACTCAATAAATATTTGAGTAAGTGAGGTAAGACTAGCAGTTCGGGTTCAGCCTCAGTCACGGGGTGACGGAAGGCTTAAGCACTAGACAGCAAATGTGACTTTACTCTGCGGCCTGAGGATTTTTGAGACTTTTCTCTATAAAGTCATTTGAAAGGAAATCTCACCCAGATCCTACATGTACAGAACACACGGAAGCAGAGGGCTCTGACTGAAGCTTTGGCACATAACCACCATGGCCACGGAAAAGAGGCCTATGGATGGAGAGGAAGGATATGACAGGGTGTGCAGGAAGCAGTTGGCTGAGGATGCCGGGAATGGCAGGTGGGTGGACATGATCCTGGTGAAGAAGAGAAGCAGAAAGCTTGGGAGGAAGGGCGGCTCGGGCTGTCTCTGCCGTGAGTCTCGACCTTCTCACTATATTGCAGCAGTTACCTTCTCATTGCTGGGAACAAGCACCTGCCCAGAAGCAGCCGTCGGAAGGAAAGGGTTTGTTTTGGTTTAAGGTCTCTAGGGGAAGTGTCTCTATGGCAGAGAAAGCATGGAACCAGCAGGACAATGACTCACATCATCTCATTGCAGCAGCAAGCAGGTCGTCTTAAGTGAGCTGACCAGGCATCACATCTCCACAGCAGCAGGACACAGCTAGCTCTGATGACCAGTGGGCTGGACTAAAACCCTCAAGGCCCGCCCACAGTGACACCCCTCCTCCAGCAAGGCTCCACCTCCCAAAGGCTCCACCAGCTTGAGTAGGAGGCTTAATTACAAACACATGAGGCTACGAGGGACATTTCACATTCAAATCATCACGTATATGATTTGTTTTTTTTTTTAAAATATTTTTATTTAGGAGAGAGAGAGAGAGAGAGAGAGAGAGAGAGAGAGAGAGAGAGAGAGAGAATGCATATGGGCACACCATGGCCTCTTCCCACTGCATACAAACTGGCTTTCTGTGAGCCATCTCCCTGGTCTGCACATATTTCTTTAATGTGTACATTCTGAGCATGTGGGAAAGGCAGGTATGTCCAGCTAACTTCCCACAAACCCCTTCTGTGAGCTGATGACAGGTTCATGGCTTCTACCTGTTGTGCTGAAGGAACCATTCACCATGGAACACCAGTGTTGGTGTGTGTACATAAGCCGACTAGCATTAGGACAGTGTGGGAAATTTATTGTTGAGCCAAATACATAGTTGTTTGACTAAGTTGATTAGCTTGACAGGTTCTGAGTCTGTTGAGACGTACATAGAAAATGGTAGAGGATTCTTCACTCATATTCCTCAGGGAACGAATGTGAGCATCTTCCTGGTTCAAGCTTTCTGAATACACCCATGACTGGCCACCCATTTGAATCTTTAAAAATTATTTATTCATTTATTTGCATATGTGTGTGTGTGTGTGTGTGTGTGTGTGTGTGTGTGTGTGTGTGTGTGTATGGGAGCAGCAAGGCCTCTTGCCACTGCAGACAGACACCAGATGCTTACACCATTTTTTTCTGTGTGTGTTCATCTTCAGCTTAACTGGGAGTTGAACTCAGGCAGACTGGTTTTGCAAGCAAAAGCCTTTAACTGCTGAGCCATCTTCCCAGCTCCTATTTAAATCTTTTAAAAATATTAAAATATTTTTATTTATTAGAGAGAGAGAGAGAGAGAGAGAGAGAGAGAGAGAGAGAGAGAGAAAATGGGCACTCCAGAGCCTCTAAGTTGCTGCAAATGAACTCCAGATGCATGTGCCATCCTGTGCTTCTGGCCCTAAGTGGGTAGTGGGGGAATCAAACTCAGGTTGTTAGGTTTTGCAGGCAAGTGCCCTAACCACTGAGCGATCTCTCCAGCCCTTCCTTAAATCTTAAGTGGTTTTACTTGAATGTTCCTGGAATTCTGGACGTTGAGGTACAGAGAGAGGCTTTTGAAGCAGTTATGTTCTCATAACCAGAAGCAGCTTAAGGAAAGGTTTTTCTTTTTTCCTCTGTTTAGTTTCAAGAAGTTTCTTCATGAGAGGGGAAGCAGGGCATCAGCTGGGAAGCTGGGAGGAAACAAGAGTGAGCTAACTAGCACCACAAGTGGGGTACAATATAAACCCCAAGACCTGCCCCCCCCAGTGACACACCTCTTCCAGCGAGGCTCCACTTCCCAAAGCCTCCACAACTCCCCAAATTGCCACCGGCTAGGGATCCAGTATTCCAAACACATGAGGCTCTGGGGGCCTTTCATTCAAACCACCACAATTCCCTTCAGTTTGAATACAGTACCTGTCACATCGTAGCTTCCATTAATTAAGCATTACAGTGAGTCCTAGAACTCTTAGTCCACCTCTTTTGGGGAGGGAGGACAAGAGCCTCCCACAAAGTCACAGCGCTTTATGGAAGAAGCTGAGCCCAAGCCTGGCTTCCTCCAGAGGATTCCCTTCATGTGGAGACTCCGCAGGAATGCCCTCCCAGCTCTCCCTTCCCTGCTGGGTCTCTGGTGAGAACAGGCTGATGGATTTGCCCCTGTGGCCGGGTTCTACGTGTGGTTTGTCATGGCAGCTGCAGAGTGGGTTACTCATTTCTCATCTCTTCCCTCTCCTCTCTTCCTGTTCACAGAAGCAAGCCGAGTCCCCAGCCCACAGCACAGGCCAGGGAAGACAAAAAGAACCAGAAGACCGTCACTGTCAACCCTGCCCACATGGGGAAGGCCTTCAAGGTCATGAATGAACTGCGGAGGTACTGTCCCTGTCTTCTGTGACCTTCAGAAGGAACTTGAAGGGCGAGTTCCATCAGGGACCCAGAAATGAAGTCAGAACACCACCACCTAGTGATTTTCCCTGGACGCTCAGTCCGTGGGCTCCTCTTTCAGATTCTAAGACAGAATGGAGTTGTCAAAAAATTCTTTCTCTCTTTTGTATTGATGTGACACCTGTCACAGGGGAAACTTTCTTCGTGGTTATAGCAGGTCTGTTGAGAAGCCTGATTTTTAACTAAAGCGAACAAATGCTACCACGACACAGAGCTGCAGATGAAAGGTTGTTCATGGCATAGAGTTTTGTCTGGCTTTCCTCTCTAACCCCTTGCGCTGAGCTTGGCTTGGTAAGACGGCCATGCAAATGGAAGGAAGAACATCTCATTCCTGAAATGTCCTTGAAAGAAAGAAATGAAATGCAAATGGATTCACCCTCCCTGAACTGAATGGTGAGGGAATGCAGGCTGTTCATGAGGCCAGTGCGCCTGCTTGACCAGCTTGTTGTAAGATGGGTTCAGGACACTGAACGTGTTTTTCTGTTCCAGCCCGAGCACAGTCTCTTCCTTCTCACAGCAAAGACGCTTCCTCCAGTTACTGTGTTCTTTATCCTGTCTTAAAGTGTCATCGTTTGTCTCCTTTTCCCTCTGTCCATCTTGAGGGCAAGAGCAATTAAATTGACTTTTAATTGACTACCTCCAAGCAGATACACAATGTCCCCTGATCATCCCCCCTCCCATCCTCCCTCCCTAAATCCCTCATTTCCAACTAGCTCCTTTTCTTTTTTGATGATGGTGAATATATATATATATATATATATATATATATATATATATATATATATATATATATATATATATATAATTTTTGGCCTTGTATTATGCTTGTGTAGGTAGAGCATCAGCCACTGTGAGGTATTGAATACCATGACCATTTTGTGTCTGGAAGGCAGTGTGGCAAAGACTCCTCCCCTTCCTTTGGCTCCTACATTCTTTCCTCCACCTCTTCCACAATGGTCCCTGAGCCTTGGAGGGTGCCATAGAGATGTCTCAGTGCTGAGCACGCCACTGTCACTTCATCTTGGCACTTTGATGAGTGTTGAGGCTCCCCAGTGGTCACCACCCTCTGAGAAGAGAAGCTTCTCTAACCGAAAGCGAGAGCAGCATTAAGATATGGACAGGAACATAAGTATTTAGAGGGCAGTTGGGAGAGCTTCCCCTCATGGCTATGACCTTCCCAGCCGTAGGCTTTTGACTAGGTTTTCATTACCAGGGATAAATTCACGTCCAGGAAGTGGTCCTCAAATCTAATTAGTGAGCAGTCGATTTCCTCCATAACAGACACGCCACCGTTGCGTCAGTTGGTATTTTTTGTTTGGTTGGCCAGATGTAAAGTCATGTATATTTTTAATACTAATAATATTAGTGGCAGCCATCATTAGCACTTTGGAAAGTTTCTTTCTCTCTAAAATATGCTTAAACCTGATTTTTTTTCCCCCAGCACTAGGTTGAACAAATTTTTCTGCCACTAACTGTTTGTATGGCATTCTACAGAAAATGTTTCATTTTTGGTTTATTTAAAGAAAAACAGCTCCCTGTAGTTGGAGGTTAAGGAGTCCCATTTCTCTGTGTGAAAACCACCTGCAGTTGTTACCTGAGCACCAGTGTAATCTCAAGACCTTGAGAAGAGATTCTAGTACTTTCTGTGCTGCCCTGAGCATGTTAACTAATCTCCGGATCTCACTTTGTCAACCCTGTGAGGAAGCTAATAATAATAGTAGTAGTCTCACTAGGTTGTTAAGAATATTAACAAATAACGTGGTGAGAATAGTGTTGTAATTAACTTTTTGTTGCTGGCACAAACACCTGAGCAGAAGCAGTTCGTGGGAGGGAAGGGTTTATTTCAGGCTTACAGATTCCCGGGAAAGGTTCATCATGACAGAGGAAGCTGGCTCACTTTGTTACTCATCCACAGCAGAGAGATAACTGCCAGAGCTTGAGCTGGCTCTGAACACACCTGAGGGCTAGACTCAGGATCCACCCCCAGTGACACACCTCCTCCAACAGGGCTCCACCTTCTGGAGACTAAGTAGGGAAGCTTAACCTGAGGCTCTGGGGCCATGTACGTTCAAACCACCACAAATAGTGGTTAAATATTTGTGTATAAGCATTTGTGTATTAGCACATAGAACTGATTCCTAGAGGTAAAATGATTGATTTCAGCAGCCTGTAGCCTAATAATAATTCCTTAGATATTTTGCGGGGTCTGGTGTATGAATATTCTGTGCCTGTTAGCTTGATGATGGTCTATGTGGTAATCAGAAACATGACAGTGGATATGAAAATCAGTCTTTCCCACAGTGAAGCTTATATTCTCCTGGTATTGAAAGATACGTCTCAGAGGCTGGAGAGATGGATAAAGTTCTTGCCCTGCAAGTATAAAGGCCACAGTTTGGGCCCCCAGCACCCATGTTAAATGGTGGTCTGCCTGTCATCACAGAACTTGGTAGACAGAGACTGGAAATGCGCCCCCCCCCCCCAACAAGCTGGCTAGCTAGACTAGGTGAAAGTGGAAAGTGAATGAGGAAGACCAACTGATGCCAACCTCTGGCCTCCACACACACATATGAACACAAACACACACACACACACGTAGAAAAACACAACAAAACTACTTCTGTATCAAATTCCAAGGCACTTAATCGATCATCTTCTACAAACTGAGGTTGAATAGGTAAGGTGAGGAGAAGAGAGAATCCGAATAATACTCTATATATCTGTCTGGGCAACTTTATTAGGGAGAGAGAGAGAGACAGAGAGAGAGAGACAGAGAAAGAGAGAGAGGGAGAGAGAGAAAGAGAGACAGAGAGAGGGAGAGAGAGAACAAACTTTGTTTTGATGGAGTCCTAGGCTCAGGTATTTTGTGATGCAGAGATTAAGCTAATGAAATGTGACAAGATACTCCAAGGACCTGGGGTGCTTTCTTGCACTGTTGTTACACCCCCTCCCTCTGCTCTA
>PVHP010007475.1:0-7500 GCA_004024765.1 Zapus hudsonius
TTTTTTTTTTTTTTTTTTTTTTTTTTGTTTTTCGAGGTAGGGTCTCGCTCTAGCCCAGGCTGACCTGGAATTCACTGTGTAGTCTCAGGATAGCCTTGAACTCATGGTGATCCTCCTACCTCTGCCTCCCCAGTGCTAGGACCTACCTCAATAAAACAAACAAAAAAATTAAAAAAAAATTTTTTGCAAGCAGAGAGAGATAGAAGAGAGAGAGAGAGAGAGAGAGAGAGAGAGAGAGAGAGAGAGAGAGAGAGAGAGAGAGAGAGAATAGATGTCCAGGGCCTCCAGCCACTGCAAACAAACCAGGCACATATGACATATATGCTACTTTGTGCATCTGGCTCCTTTGTGAATCTGGGGAATGGAACTCAGATCATTAGGTTTTGCAGGCAAGCACCTTAACCACTGAGCTATCTCTCCAGCCCCTCTATCTTCTTTTGACTCTAGTAAAACAATCAACGAGAGTCAAAATTCTAGTGGGATGTGGGAATGTACAGTTAATTTCTTAGCTTATTTTTAAGTGATACATTCAATGATATGGTCATCAGTATTGATTGTGAAAAGTGTCTTAAAAATACAAAAGAAAAGCCTGGCATGGTGGCACACACCTTTAATCGCAGCACTCAGGAGGAAAGAGGTAGGAGGATCTCTTCAAGTTCGAGGCCCCTCTGAGACTACATACTACATAGTGAATTCCAGGTCAGCCTGGGTCAGAGCAAGACTCTACCTCTAAAATAAATTTTTAAAAAGTGATGAAAGCATTACAAATCCCTTGCATTCTCCTTCATGTTGTCAGTTCTTTCTCAGAGACCACGGTTGTGAATTTGATGTGTTCAATGATACTGTATTTCTGCTGTGTTGTTTTGGTAGTTTTTTTCAAAAAATATTTTTATTTATTTGCAAGCAGAGAGAGAGAGAGAGAGAGAGAGAGAGAGAGAGAGAGAGAGAGAGAGAGAGAGAGAGAGAGAGAGAGAGAGAGAAAGAGAGAGAGACTGAGAGAGAATGGGTACACCTGGGCCCCAGGGCTGCTGCAAACAAATTCCAGACATATCTGGCTTTACTGTTTTTAGTAGTTTAAATGCTCACATCTCCTTCATGATACTGTTTTTCATATAATTGCCTTTGCCAGTAGGTTATATGTCAGCTGTGTTTCTTTGATGCACTTATTTCTTTCTTTCTTTCTTTCTTTTTTTTTTTTTTTTTTTGATTTGGGGACTGCTTTGGCTTTAATAGTTATCAACTATCAGAAACTTTTTCAATTGATAAGTCAGCCAGTCACTTTATCTTTGATTCTCTTTGGCTATTCTTTATAGTCAAAAGATGGATTTTAAACTAGGTGTGGTTTTTATTTGTAATTCTAGAAGTTGTGAAACTGAAGCAGGAGAATCACAAATTCCAGCCCAGCCTGGGCTACCTAGTGTGATTCAGTCTCCAAAGAAAAAATAAAAGAACTCAAGAATATTGCTTCCATTGTTTCTGTTTTTTTGTTTGTTTTGTTTCTTGAGGTAGGGTCTCACTCTAGCCCAGGCTGACTTGGAATTCACTATGTAGTCTCAGAGTGGGCTTGAACTCATGGCAGTCCTCCTACCTCTGCCTCCCATGTGCTGGGATTAAGGGTGTGTGCCACCATGCCTGGCTATAACTCAATTTTTAATTATTCAAACTTTCTAATGTTTCTCATTTTTAAATCTATGCTTATAAATATGATGACACTGATCTCTGCCATCTACCAAGATCCTTTGCTTTGTTTATTGAGAGAAGACTGGGGTGGGACTACCTGGGAATGTAGGTAATTTAGTATTTCCCATCCTATACTTTCTCTATCACTGTTCTTTTAGCATCTTAAATATCTTACGAGCTTTTTCTCCTACTTCCAAAGTTGGTGCTCACTTTTATTCTTTCATAATTTTGTTACATGGATAGATAAGCTAGATTTTAAAAGTTTTAAAAACGGTTAGGGCTGGGGAGATGGCTCAGTGGTTAAAGGCATTTGCTTGCAAAACCTGCTGGCCTGGATTCCATTCCCTAGTATCTATATAAAGCCAGATGCACATCATGGGACATGCAGAGGCCCAAGGCCCTGGCACGCCCATTCTTTTTTTGTTTCTCTCTCTTCACTCACAAATAACTAATAATATATTTTTTTAAAACACCATTAATCTTTGTTCATACCCAGCAAAAATTAACTTGTTTGTTAGGTGTGGTGGCACATACCTGTAATTTCAGCACTTGGGAGGTTGAGTCAGGAAGCTGGGCTGCATGTGAGACAGTTTAAAAAAAAAAACCCTTAAAGCTTTATAATGGACAATATATTTGAAAAAAAATCAGATTGCCGTGGGGATTATGTTGAAAGTAAGTATAGGACTACATGCACTAAAGGATTAATAGGAATAGCCTTCCTGAACTGCATCAATAACCTTTTTGTGGAGGAAAGGAAAGCAGCTTCTACTACTCAGTATGACTATATTCAGAAAGAAATGGCTTGACATTATTACTGATTTTCATAACTCTTTATTTGCTTATGTGATAGCAGTATACTTTTAAAGCATGACATATCAAGCCATATTTAATGTTTCCAAAACATCTTTGTTCATGTTAAGTATTACAGTATTTTTGTAAAATGAGTACTATATACTTTGAACTGTATTACTACACAGTAGGTTAAACCAAGTACCTTTATTAGACTAGGGGATCAAGAAGTATTTTTATTTATTTGTTTTACTTTTTTTGTTATGGAAATCAGGAGAAGGGAAGGGAGAATTTGTGGACCAAGGTTGGGGGAATAGGAGCACCCACACAGCCTGAAAGAAACATCTTTAAGAGAAAGGAGAGAGTACAGAAAGCTCCTGCCATGAGAGGGAAAAGCCCATGTAGGAGAAGGTATGTTCCCTCATCTCAACCTAGCAGCTGAGAAGAGGGGGGCTTAACAAAACCTGGAGGCTAAGCCGGCCAGCCAAGAAAAGACGAGAGAAGTATTTTTAAAAAGTAATGACAGGGCTGGAGAGATGGCACAGCTGTTAAGGCACTTGCCTACAACACCTAATGACCCTGGTTTGATTCCCCGGTACCCATGTAGATAGAACCAGATGCACAAATGCATCTGGAGTTGTTTGCAGCAGCTGGAGGCCCGAGTGTGCTCATATTCATTTATTCTCATTTTCGTGTTCTCTCTCTCTCTCTCTCTCTTTCTCCTTGAAAATAAATGATTGAATGAAATAATATTTAAAAAAGTAATTACAAGCTGGGAATGGTGGTACACACCTATAATTTCAGCATTTGGAGAGGCTGAGCCAGGATCATGAGTTCTGGCCAGCTTGGCTACAAAATGAGACCTTGTCTCAAAAAAAATTGATTATAAAGATTCTTTTAGATGAACTATAAAGGAAAAACAAAGGTAGGATGGGGTAGTTAGTAGATTTGGGTGAGAAAGTGTAAGGGACCAGGCATCTTGGTACATACCTTTAATCCATGATTGCCCTGAGTTTGAGGCCACCCTCAGTTCAAGTGATCTCCAGGTCAGCCTGGGCTAGAGAGAGACCTTGCTTAAAAAATTTCAAAAAACGGGCTGGAAAGGTGGCTCAGCAGTTAAAGGTGCTTGCTTGTAAAGCCTGATAGCCTGGGTTTGATTCCCTAGTACTCATGTAAAACCAGATGCAGAAAGTGGTGCATCATCTGGCATTTGCAGTAGTAAGAGGCCCTAGTGTATACCCATTTTCTCTCTCTCTCCCTCCTTCCCTCTCCCTCCCTCCCTCCCTCCCTCTTCCTCTCTCCCTCCATCCCTCCCTCCCTCCCTCTTTCCCTCCCTTCTCTCTTCCTCATTTTCTTCTTCCCTTCTCTCTTCCTCTCCCTCTGCTTGCTAATAAATAAAATATCCCGCAAACAAAAAACAAAATGTGTGAAGAGTATTTTTAAGTGATCCCCAGGCCAGGCATGGTGGTGCATGCTTTTAATCCCAGCATTTAGGAGACCAAGGTAGGAGGTTCACTGTGAGTTTTGAGGCCAACCTGAGACTATATAGTCAATTCCAGGTCAGCTTGGGCTAGAGTGAGACTCTTATCTTGAAAAAGCAACAACATAAAAAGTGATCTCAGTATAGTAATGACCTGCTTTTACCTTGGCACATATGAAGATGCAAGGGTTTACTTATATGCTTATTAAGGTATTTTTCTGCTTTGGACTAGATTATAAACTGGGTCTTCTGTAGTTCTACATTATTATATGAACTTGAAGCTTATATTAAAAGAAATAGTTAGAAGAGAAAACTTGTCTTTGGTTTTCAAGGGGGGTATGGTAAATAAGAACCTGCAAGTTTTCAGTTCCACACTTCTCTTTGTGGCTCTAGCTTTCTATCTGAAGGGGTATGGATCTTAATTCAGAGGAAAGTGGCCTCTTTTGTCTGAAGTCAACTGACACGTGGTCCCTGACAAGTCTTATCTGTGGGGAGGGCTTTATTTGTTATAGTATCATGTGGGAGGGCTTTCCCTTCCCTGCCTTCATTCTCAGATTTGGGGATGCTTCCATGGCTCTGTGTGCTGTTGCATATCCTCTTTCCCTTAGCTCTAAGCTAAATCTGTACCAAATCTATTGACTGCTTTTGTAAAATTGCTTGCCATTAATGCCTGAATAATAAACAATAAGATAGGATTCTGCATACCATTAAATATGTCAAATATTACAAGCTTAAAGGTTCTTTTGAAATCATAATACTAAACTCAGTTCACTTTTGCTTAGCCTTCACAGTTGTTGATCACATAGCATGGTCATCCACTCACAGCTTAAAAAAATACAGGGAGCATCGGAGAGAATGGGTAAAGTAAAATTTTGATGTTTTTAAAATAGCACCTAAATCTATGAAAGTTGATTTGGTTTATTTGTTTGTATGGGAGGGAAGAGGGTGGCTTATACTGAGGGGGGAGGGGTGGTGGGTATTGGGAATATAGCATGCACTAAGGTTTTATGTATTACTGCAAAATTTTAAGTATATCAGTTTTAGAAAAGGCAGTAGGACTATAGTTCTATGTTGGATTACAGTGGGATTATTTTTCTCTCCTAAAAGATTGAAGGGAATTTTGAGTAGAGTTTGAATAGGATCCCTCTTTTTAGAGTAGGCCTATTCATATGCTCCCTGAGTGAAGCTGATGCCTCAGTACCACTTTGGACTTTGTTACTGGAAAGGAATAGTATGCATTCCAGTTTTTGTTGTATACTTGTTGAGCATGTATTCTCAAATATTATAATTCATGAGACCTATGAAGGGGTTGAACAAAAGGATGATGAAGGCAGTTTCTAGACAGAAACAATACAACTTTTGGTGTTCCTTGTATTCAAATGAAAAATCTTTTCCTGTCAAAGTTCTAAATCAAATTCATCATTGAATGGTGGACACAGGCCTGTAATCCTAGTACTTGGGAGGATCAGGAGTTCAAGGCCATCCTCTGTTACTTATCAAGGTCTAGGATAGTCTGAGCTATAGGATACCCTGTCCACTCCGTCACATACACACACACACAAAAAAAAAATCAAATTCCTCATTCTGGAAATCTGATATTGTAGTTATATACAAAGCCCAATTCATTATTATGGGACTAGTAGGTCAAAGAGATCTAGTTTTATAAATGTATTTTTGTTGTTCACTTTTGGTCTAATCACTATCTCATAGTTTAAAACATTTCTTAAACTTTACTAAACACTAGAAATCTAGATTGGAAAAGAATTAAAGACATCAACTTTTACCCCGAAAATGTCCCCCAACTTCTCTTATTCCCATACATGCAGCCATTTGCCAAAGCAAATATTAGTTTACCTACTGTTTATTCCCCAAGCCTTCATACCTTTCTAAACTTTGGCAGATTAACATTTCAGTATGGAATGCTCTTTCTTCTTTCCTCTAAGTCCTATCTGTATTTCAAATTTTGACTGCAGGAAGCTTTTGCCAACCTCTGCGGTCCTTGAATGACTGTTCTAGTCTATTCAAAATACTCTTTGGCACTTGGATCATGCTGTCTTGTATTATTCCTTGCTACTTATAGATCCTATTTCTTTAGCAAAATTGTGGGCTCCTTCTGTGTAGTAGGACGGTTGTTTTAAGCTTTTTGTAACCACTGAGGGAAAAATAGGACTATTATTAATAGGTATGATTTTGTGATTAGGATCTAGTCAATGTGATAGGGCAGTTTTTCCCCTATAACTTAATAGTTTTTTAAACATATGAGAGGAAATATATTAGGGGAATTAGTTCATATATTTTTTTTTTGCATGACTCTATGACCAGGAAACTCAAAGAACATTTTTTTAATAAAATCATGTGTTGCAAGATTTCATTCACACTTGGTTTTTAAAAGTAAGTGCTATTTTTACCTAGTTTCTTTAGAAAAACATGGTTTGGGCCAGATATTGTGACAAATCAAAATTACCAGTATTTTTATTTTCAAATTGTGTAGTCAAATTACATTTCTAGGACATAATCCCAGACTTGTTCATTACCATATGGTTACATAGACAAATTGATTTTAAATGTTATCTGTAAAGCCTCCTAAATAGAACTTTAAAAACATAAATAGATCCTCACTTGCAAGTCTCTTACAGACTATTTCTATATCTCAAATTATTTTATTACTTCATTGTTATAATGGCTAACATTTGTTAGCTGTATTTGTTTTGCACAATTAAGTATTTATGGAACACATTCATTTACAGTGAGGTATTTTAAATTACTTTTTGGCATTTATATAGACTGATAATTTTTTGTTTATTTTATTTGAGAGTATTTTATCTTAAGGATATATATATGCATAAGGTATATATATATGTATATATATATGTATATATATACATATATATATATGCCTTACTGTTTAGATTCAGTGTGAATACTTAAGCATAAATGGGCATTGTATTAGATGAAATGATCAATTAGTAAAACTTATGTAAATCTTTATTTTATTCTTATGCTCTTGAGCCCTAAGTTTTACAAAGCACTAAACCAATTACTGCTGTTGGCATTACTAAAAAGGTTTAGTTGTAGCAGGGAGATTCCAAGATTTATAAGTCTCTACCCCCCAACATAAAATCATCACTTTTAGCCATGCATGGTGGTGCATGCCTTTAATCCCAGTACTAGGGAGGCAGAGGTAAGAGATTTGCCATGAGTTCAAGGTCACCCTGAGACTACATGATGAATTCTAGGTCAGCCTGGGCTAGAGCAAGACCCTACTTTAAAAAAAAAAAAAAAAAAAGCTGTAAAAATCATCACTTTCAAATTCTTAAAATAATTGGGGTACAGATTTAAAAGTTTCTTATCTAAATTCTCAGAATTAAAAAGCCTGTACTGTAGTTTTGACATTCAGATGTGAACAGGACAATAGTTTCATTCTAATATGACACATACTTTTAAAAGAAACATTTTTTGAACCCCCCATTTTGGCCCAAGGACCACTAGTAGAGCTCTCCTAGTCTTTATCCTCAGTCCTACTTTTCACTAGGGTTACATTTTTAAAGTCA
>PVHP010007475.1:12500-50327 GCA_004024765.1 Zapus hudsonius
AGACAGGTCTCTTAGAGTTCTGATCCGCCCCTCCAGCTAGGCTGCTCACAGTCCTGGAAAATTTCATCTGGTGCTGCCAGCTCTCCTTGGCAGCCCATCCCATAGTCCTGGCATTTCACTGGGTCTCCACTACAACCCATGCTTCATCCTCATAGCTCCATCAGGCTTCCACACAGGCAATCCAACACACCTCCTTCACACTGCCCACGGCCATTTCCAAAAACAAAACTGTGTTGCAAATCCAATGACCCTCTTTCCTGCATTTGTTATATTCCATAGTACCAGGTGAGCTACCATCTTTTTAATCCAGTGGCGAACAAAGGTGATTTTTATTTTTTAATTTTTATTTATTTATTTGTTTATTTATTTTTTTGGTTTTTCGAGGTAGGGTTTCACTCTAGCCCAGGCTGACCTGGAATTCACTATGTAGTCTCCGGGTGGCCTTGAACTCATGGCGATCCTCCTACCTCTGCCTCCCGAGTGCTGGGATTAAAGACGTGCACCACCACGCCGGGCTCAAAGGTGACTTTTAAAGAGCAGGAAACCACCTTCAGCATTCAGGCCCCCTACTTCAAAGAGTCTGCATTCTTCGGGCTGTCTCAATGTAGATCACCTGGCCCCATCTCAATGGTTGTAATCTCTCAAATAATTGCAGCTGGACGGGCAGCAGATTTGACCCAGTGATTTTTTTTTTTTCCTGTGCCATCTCCATCCGCTCACACTATTTTTACGTAAAGCAACCCTGCACAAATTCTCAGGACACAGGCAGGCTAAATGCAGCAAGCCTCTCACACAAACCACTTCTGGCACAGGCCTGACAAAAAGTTCTTTCTCATCCTCTTAAGCCAAACCTCACAGTCATAATTCTTACTGCATACTCTAACCAGAACGGTTCATCAGCACTGTAAGACGTGTCTTGGGCCGAGGTTTCAAAAACTGTCCACATTTTTTCTACAAATCGGTTCCAAAAGGCCAAAAGCTACATAATCAGGATCCTATCAGCTATGACGGTTCCCACTCTCTGGTTCCAAATCTGTTGTCAGCTTTCTCATTGCTGCAGCAAAAACCTGACCAAAGGCAGTTGATAGGAGGAATGCTTCCTGCTGATGTTTGCAGTGTTGTGGCGGAGGTGATCTCCACCTTCTGCTCTTGCTGTTGTTTTCCCTGCCATCATGGAGTTCCCCCTCGAGTCTGTAAGCCAACATAAGCCCATTCCTCCACAAGCTCCTTTTGACCGGGTTCTTTGGTGCTGCAGTGAGAAAGCTGACTATAACACATGGGTACTAGAGAATTGAATGTAGGCCACAGGGCTTTGCAAGCAAGTACCTTCAATGGCTAAGCCATTTCCCCAGCCCTGCTTCTGCCTTTTTTTAAAAAAAAATATTTATTCATTTTTTAAGCGGAGAGATAGAGATAGAGAGCACCAGGGCCATCACCTTGTGGGTCTGGCTTATGTGGGTCCTGGGGAATTGAACCGGGAGCCTTAGGCACTGGAGGCAAGTGCCTTAACCGCTGAGCCATCTCTCCAGCCCTCTCCCCTTTTTTTTTAAAAAAAAAAAAATCCTGAGTGCAGGGATTCTAGGCATGTACCACTGTGCTTGAATCTAAGGTGTTTTTTTTCTGGGCTAATGCATTTGGCTTCTATAAAAACCTGTAACTGAGCCAGGCATGATAGTACATTCCATTAATCTCTGCACTTGGGAGGCAGAGGTAGGAGGATCTCTGAGTTCAAGGCTAGCCCAGGACTACAGAGTGAGTTCCAGGTCAGCCTGGGCTAGAGTTAGACCCTACCTTGGAAAAAACTATCTCTACCAATACTCTGGGATATTTGGTTTACTCATTTCAAAATTTAGCAGAGTGATTTTATTTAATTACTAAATTATGGCTTCCAATAAATTTAGAGAACAAGATTAACCAAAACAATAGAATCTAGTGCTTCCCCCTCCCCCATCAAACAGGGTCACCATCTAGCCCAGGGTGACCTGGAATTCACTATGTAGTCTCAGGGTGGCCTTGAACTCATGGTGATCCTCCTACCTCTGCCTCCCGAGTGCTGAGATCAGAGGTGTGCGCCACCATGCCCTGCAAAAGTTTGTTTTCTTGAAGTGACTGAATATGGGAGTATTTGTTGTAAAAAATAAATGCTAGCTGTGTTGGTTTTACAGAATCCAATAGTTCAGATTTGTATGTTTATTTATTTAGTGTGTGTCTGCGTCTGCATGCCAGTGTCTCTTGTCCCTGCAAACAAAAACCAGATTCACATGCTACTTACTGCGTCTGGTTTTGTGTGGGTGTTGGGGAATTGAATCTTGGTTGGCAGGCTTTGCAAGGAAGTGCTTTTTTTTTTTTTTTTTTTATAATTTATTGTCCATAATGAGTTACAACATTTAGTGGGCAAACAATGAGTTGTTATCCCCAATTCCCCACTGCCCTCCCCTCCCCCCTCCACTGGCTAACCTCCTCCATGGGTCGTCTGGATCAGTCCTTGTGACAGGGGACCATAAGGAAGTGCTTTTGACCACTGAGCCATCTCCCTAACCGTTTTTTTTATTTTTATTTTTATTTTTTTGTTTTGGTGTTTCGAGGTAGGGTCTCTCTCTAGTCCAGGCTGACCTGCTGGGATTAGAGTGCTGGGATTAAAGGCGTGCGCTACCACACCCAGCTAACCCTTTTTATTAGTTGAAACTTCCTGTATTGTATTCTGCAGTACTTTTCAGGGAGCGGAGTAAGGCTTAATTTATAATCATTTACTTTAAAAAATAATTTGTATTTATATATTTGAATGTGTGTATATGTATGAGTATACCTCAAAATATGCTCTTTGACTGTCTCTAACCCCAGAATACATTTAGGGTATAGGAGATTAGAGGCACATTAAAACCTTGTTAGTGAATAATTTAAACTTTAATATTTAGCTTTAAAACCAAGTCCTGAATAGTTAAAAGCATTAGTAACAAGTAAGCACAATGACTACTTATATATTCAGCTTGAGATAGTTATGCCCTTTGGAAATAACCTCTTTTCTGTCATCCTGAAAAATAATTATAATCGATAATTTTATACACCTAACATGCTTCAGGCTTATAAAGGTGATCCATTTTTGTTGTTTTGTATATGTATGTGGGTGGGCACATATATCAGCCAGAGGTTGATGTTGCATGAGGCAAGTTTTCTCACCTGAATCTAGTACCTAAACCATTTCAGATACTCTGGCTACCCAGCTTGCCTTGAGTGTTCTCTATCTCTGTCTCCCAAGTGCTGAGATTACAGGTTGACCAGTATAGCTGCCTGGCATTTACATGAGTGCTGGAAAATGTGAGCTCTAATTCTTGTGCTTATGCCATTGCCCCAGCCCAGGGTTATTGATTATTTGTTTAGTTTTGAAACTCATGCATGTGTATGTATTGACTATGTGTGGTCTGGTTGTATGTGCACACACATGCAAATGAGGCCAGAAGAGAACTTCAAGTGCCCCTCTCTATTGCTCATCCATGTGCTGCTTCTTTAAGACATAATCTATCCCTTAACACAGACTGCTGTTTTTTTCCCCACCCCCAGCTTTTTGATTGGGGTTCTGAAGAGTTGAATTTGGGTAATTTGAGGTCCTTCTAGTCCCTCATGTTTTAAGTGGCAAGTACTTTTAACTGCTGAGCCATCTCCTCAGTCCTGGTGATCCAGAAACATGTAAGTCTGCATCTTGGTCTGGTTTTAGTCTGTAGTTGATTATCCATTATATGGATTAATAGTTAAGCAGAATTATAGATAATCTGGATGCATTAAGTATAATGGACTTAATGTGTATTGATGTCTATCAGTCTTTGAATTGAAATGTGGGGCAAGGGAGATACCTCAGTGGATAAGAGTTCCTAATTAGCCTGGAGTTAAATCTCCCATCACCTAAAAAGCTGGGCATGGCCATGCACACCTATAACACCAGTCCTGCAGGGAGCTAAGACAATTGTTGGGGCTCACTGATCAGCCAATCTGATAGAAAACAGCATGTCTAGGTTCAGTGAGACACTGTCTTAAGGAAATTTGTAGATGAGAGAGAGGAAGACTGATAGTTTTCTTCTGGTCTCCACACATGTGTAATGTAGTACATAACTGTACTCATGTGTGTACAGCACCCACACAAAGAAATGCAAATAAATTTTATTTTCTAAAAAATTCTTAGGGCTTAGCAGTTAAAGCTTTTGCCTACAAAACAGAAGAACCAGAGTTCAATTCACTGGTACCCATGTAAAATCAGATGCACAAGGGGTCGAATGTGTCTGGAGTTTGTTTGCAGTGGCTGGAGGCCCTGTTGTGCCCATCTTCTATCTCTCTTTCTCTCAAATAAATTAAATAATTTTTAAAAGTTCTTTTTGCCGGGTGTGGTAGTGCATGCCTTTAATCCCAATATTTGGGAGGCAGAGGTAGGATGATCGCCATGAGTTCGAGGCCACCCTGAGACTACATAGTGAATTCCAGGTCAGCCTGGTCTAGAGTGAGACCCTACCTCGAAAAACAAAAAAACAAAACAAAACAAAAATTAAGGTTGTATAATAAACTTCCATATATCTATCAGCCAGATTCAATAAATACTTGTGGTCTACCTTATTTATAATCCTGTCCATCTTCATTAAAAATTTTTGTTTTGTTTTTTTTTGAGGAAGGGGGGCCTCACTGTAGTCCATGCTGAACTTGAACTCACTTTGTATTCCCAGGCTGGCCTAAGACTTAATGATAATACTGCTACCTCAGCCTTCCTGTGCAACAAATAAGAGTTGATTTTTTTTTTTTTTTTTTTTCGAGGTAGGGTCTTGCTCTAGTCCAGGCTGACCTGGAATTCACTATGTAGTCTCAGGGTGGCCTTGAACTCACAGCAATCCTCCTACCTCTGCCTCCCGAGTGCTGGGATTAAAGGCGTGTGCCACCACGCCTGGCTCAAGAGTTGATTTTTTAAAAATATTTATTTACTTATTTGAGAAAGAGAAAGAGGCAGACAGAGAGGAAGAATGGGCACACCAGGGCCTCTAGCCACTGCAAATAAACTCCAGACACATGTGCCACCTTATGCATCTGGCTTTAAGTGGGTACTGGGGAATTGAGCTCAGGTCCTTCTGCTTTGCAGGCAGACGCCTTAACCGCTAAGCCATCTCTCCAGCCCTAAGAGTGATTTTTTAAAAATGTATTTATTAATACATAGGTATTAAATATTCCCCAGTACGTGGGTACTGGGGAATTGAACCATAGGTCATTAGGCTTTGCAGGCAAGTGCCTTAACCTCTGAGCTATCTCTCCATTCCAACAAAAGTAGTTTTAAATGTAAAAGTTAAGAATTCTCTTAAGAAGTAAATTTTTTTTTTTTTTTTTTTTGGTTTTTCGAGGTAGGGTCTCACTCTAGTCCAGGCTGACCTGGAATTCACTATGTAGTCTCAGGCTGGCCTTGAACTCACAGCAATCCTTCTACCTCTGCCTCCCAAGTGCTGGGATTAAAGGCGTGCGCCACCGCGCCCAGCTTCTAAGAAGTAATTTTGTGGATGGGATAGATTAAGTTCAGTGGCAGAGTGCTTTCCTAGCATCCACAAGTCCCTGGGTTCACTCTTCAGAATTCCATAAGAAGTAAAAGGGGAGGTGTCATGGTTTGGTCCAGGTGTACCTCACAAACAAATGAATGTGTTCTGATAGATCGATCCTCAGTTGATGGCAATTCGGGAATTAGAACCTCACTAGAGCTGTGTTGTTGGGGCAGGCTTATGGGGATTATAAGCCAGCTCCCCCTTGCCAGTATTTGGCACACCTTCCTGCCGCTGTTTCCAATGCTGTGGCAGAAGTGATGTCCATCCCTCTGCTCATGCCATCGTTTTCCTGCCAGGATGGAGTCTCCCCTCGAGTCCATAAGCCAAATAAACCCGTTCGTCCACAAGCCGCTTTTGTTTGGGTTCTTCCTGTGCAGCAACTAGAAAGCTGACTGCAACAGGAGGGGAAATCAAATTTAATTTTTCATCTTTCTGAGAGTAGTGCTGAGAGTAGTGCTAAGAAGTGTTCATTTATTTAAATATTCAGTACTGCCGGGCTTGGTGGCACATGCCTTTAATCCCAGCACTCTGGGAGGCAGAGAGGATTGCCATGAGTTTGAGGCCAGCCTGAGAATACATAGTGAATTCCAGGTCAGCCTGGGCTAGAGCGAGACCCTACCTCGAAAAACAAACAAATAAAAAACAAATATTCAGTACTTACTAAGTGATAATGTATATGTAAGTCGAGTAAGTACTGAGGTAGATATTATGTATTTCTGCTATAAATGCTGTATACCATCCAGTATGGGGGAAAGTCATTTCATTTAACAGTAAATGTCATATGAAAAATTATAGTCAAATAATTCAGAATATCTAGGTTCTAGCCAGAGTATGCCAAGACAAATGCCTTCTTTGAGAAGGTAATTGAAAAAAGTTTTTATCAAGTGACATTTGAAGAGAACTAAATATTAAGACCAATGTGCTCTGTTGTTTCTGTCTTTTCCTTTTTACAAATATTTTTGGGTACCTGGCATGGTGGTACATGCCTGTAATCCCAGCACTTGGGCGGCAGACGTAGGAAGATAACCATGAGTTCAAGGCCAGCCTGAGACTACATAGTGAATTCCAGGTATGTCTGAGCACGAAGGAGACCCTACCTCAAAAAACCAGGGCCTCTGCTGTTGTAAATGAACTCCAGATGCATCTGCCACTTTGCTCATATGGCTTTATGTGGGTGCTAGAGAATTGAACCCGGCTGACAGCCAAAGTGCTTTTAACAACTGAGCCATTTCCCCAGTGTCCCTTTCCCTCCCTCCCTCCCTTCTTCCCTTCCCTCCTTCCTTGCTTCCTTCTTCCCTTCCTCCCTTCCCTCCTTCCTTGCTTCCTTCCTTCCCTCTCTCCCTCCCTCCCTTTCCTTTTCCTTTCCTTTTTTGTTTATCTTTTTTTGTTTTTGGTTTGTTTGTTTGAGGGTAGAGTCTTTCTCTAGCCCAAGTTGACCTGGAAGTCACTGTGTAGTTTCAGAATGGCCTCAAACTCATGTCTATCCTCCTGCCTCTGCTTCCTGAGTGCTGGGATTAAAGACATGCACTACCACCCCCAGTTTAATTTTTTTTTAAAACTGTAGTTGCACAATAGAAATTCACTCCCTGGTCTCATTATTTCAGTTCCCTTTCCATATTTTATTAGCTTTTCACTTGTTCTTAAGCTTCAATTTGAAGCAGGAATTGAATTTGGATGGAAAGAACTTTTATAAATACATTGAAGGAGGAAACTGAATGTGCAAAAGAAAAGATGTTAGGAGCAAAATGTTGATTTGTATTTTAGAAAATAGTGTTAGCCTTGGAGTAATAGATGGAAGAATATATATGGTTAGCTTGAAGTCTGTTGTTTATGTTCTGCTTCTTGCTATTGTTGTTTTATTTCATCTTCTACCAGTATTGCTATCTGGTATATTACTTGCTATATAGTTCTACTATACCCGAATTATCACTATTCACATTTGAACCTTTTGAAACTTAGAATAGTATATGAAACATTAAAAAGATTTTTTAAAAATTAGTAGTATAAATAAGTGAAAGACCCAACATTGGGCTAAATACAAATTGAACTATTACTCTAACAATGTTGATGAAGGTGTAGGTGTGGTTATATAAAGTTACCAAGGGCTGCAGAGATGGCTCAGCTGTTTAGGCGCTTGCTTGTTAAATCAAAGGCAGAGTTCAATTCTCCAGTACCCACGTAAAGCCAGATGCAGAGTGGTCCATGCATCAGGAGATTCTTTGCAGTGAAAGAATTCTTGCAAATAAATAAATGAAAATATTAAAGTTATCAAGAAAGGTTGAACCCAGGTCCTCATGCATACTAGGTAAGTGTTTTTTCCCAATGAGCCATATCTGTAGTCCTATATGTAAAGTTTAGGAATGCTAAAAGTTTCAGTAAATCATATTTTATAGAAATTTATGTCATTCCCCAATATTCTCCTTTACCTTTCTCCCCCATTATAATCTATGATGTTATAGGTGATACTGCATCTTAAAACTACTTATCAGCCGGGCGTGGTGGCGCACGCCTTTAATCCCAGCACTCAGGAGGCAGAGGTAGGAGTATTGCCGTGAGTTCAAGGCCACCCTGAGACTACATAGTGAATTCCAGGTCAGCTTGGACTAGAGTGAGACCCTACCTCGAAAAACCAAAAAAAAAAAAAAACTACTTATCAAGGCTGGAGAGATGGCTCAGTGGTTACAGTACTTGCCTGCAAGGTGTAATGACCTGGGTTCAGTTCCCCAGTGCCCACGTAAAACAGATGGATGTACAAGGTAGCACATGCATCTGGAGTTCATTTGCAGTGGCTAGAGGCCCTGGTCTATTCTCTCTCTGTGTGCCTCTTACTCTCCCCTCTACTTTGCAAATAAAAAAAAATTTAAAATGAAATAATTAATATCTACATTGTTAATAAATTAATTGGAGAGATCACACCTCATTCACATTCTTATGTAATTTATTATGGTGGTCTCCTAGAAAGGGCTTGAGCTGTGACTCCAAAGAAGAAATTTGGCAAACTTAACCATAAAGTCTATTGAATGTTGAGATTTCTGGAGCATCCTAAGTACTCCTACCGACAGTTTCTGTTGTTAATATCAGATTGAACAAGTCCAAAACAAGACGTTTTTCTTCACCATCCAATTCTATTTTAGTTGTTCTCTTGGTGATGACATTGTTCTCATGCTTGAGATAATTGAAGCCTTGAAAAGACCACTCAATGACTTTCCACACTTCATTTTCACTTAAAATTTTTGATTGAAAGTCATTATATTATTGGAAGAATGTTGAGCTATATTAAAGATTTCTCCCAATGTGTTCTGTTACTAGTTTATGATCTTGGGCAAATCATTTGTTTGACCTCTTTTTGAGTTGATCTCTTTAGGCAATTTTTTTTTTTTTTTTTTTTTTTTTTTTTTTTTTTTTTTTTTTTTTTTTTTTTTTTTTTTTTTTTTTTTTTTTTTTTTTTTTTTTTTTTTTTTTTTTTTTTTAGACGCAGGATCTCACTATAGCCCCGGCTGACCTGTAACTCACTCTGTAGCCCCGGGCTGGCCTCAAACTCACAGTGATCCTCCCCTCAGCCTCCCAAGTGCTTGTACTAAAGGTGTGTGCCACCATGCCAGGCATGATATTTTTAAAGTACTTTTCATTTTGAGTTTTGTGTAGCTCAGATTGGCCTCCTACTTACTATCCTCCTGTGTTAGGTTCTTAAATTCTAGGTCAAGCTAAAGAGGTGGCTCAGTAATTAAGGCACTTGCCTCCCTAAGTTCTGGGTTTACGTGTGTGTGCCACAATACCTGGCTCCTCCCCCTTCCCCCCCAGGTTGGGTCTCCCTCTAGTCCAGGCTGCCCTGGAATTCACTATGTAGTTTCAGGGTGGCCTTGAATTCATGGTGATCCTCCTACCTCTGCCTCCCGAGTGCTGGGATTAAAGGCATGTGCCACCATGCCTGGCCATTTTTATTTTTAAATTAATTTTGTGGTATACTATTTTTACTTTTCCATTTATTCCTTTATGTTATATGGTTTTATAGAGTAACCTTTATTTTTACTTTTTTTTTTTGAGATAGGGTCTCTTACAGCCTTGGGGGGGGGAATCTTGATTCTCTTATCTCTCCCTCCAAAGTACTAGAATTGTATTTGTTTCTCACCAAACCCATCAAAAACTTTATTTTTGGAAGCAGTGTCTTACTCTAGCCTAGGCTGACCTTGAGTTCACTCTGTAGCCCAGATTGGCCTACGACTCACAGCAATTCTCCTACCTCAGCTTCCAGGTTCTGGGATTATAGGTGTGAATCATCATACCTGGATAAAAAGCATTATTTTCTAAAAATGTCATAAAAATCTCACAATCAGAAGGAAGAGTTTTAAAAACTTCCTGGTTGAAATTTTTCTTCAATTTCCCAGTTAAGTGGTTGTCAAACTATTTATTTGAACCCCTCAGTTATCTGGGAACTCACTAACTCAGAGAATGCTTGTTCCAATCTTAGTATACTCTAGTTATTAAAAAGGTTTTCTGTTATTTTTACTATTACTCATATTGAAAGAGTTTCAAACTCTGGAGATTCTTAGGGTCATAATATATAGCAAATATTTCTGGTTTTTTTTGTTATTGTTTTATTGTTTTGTTTTGAGGTAGGGTCTCACTCTAGCCCAGACTGACCTTGAATTCATATGTAGTCTCAGGGTGGCCTCAAACTCAAGGTGACCCTCCTACCTCTGCCTCCCTCATACTGGGATTAAAGGTGTGCCCCAACATGCCTGGCTTGAAAAATTTTATTTATTTATTTGTTTGTTTATTTTTTATAAGTGGGGGAGAGAAAGGGAGGGAGGGAGAGAGAGAGAGAGAGAAAATATGAGAATGAAAATGGGCGAGAGAGAGAGAGAGAAAATATGAGAATGAAAATGGGCACTCAAGCCACTGCATACGAACTTCAGATGCATGTGCCACTTAACCATTCAGCCATCTCTCCAGCCCTCTTTCTTGTTTTTAATGAGAACTTCTTTAGCTGATTGATGATCAACTTCATGTCTTGATTTTTCTCTTCTAATTGCATCTATTGTCTGACTTTTCTGCATGCCCCTGTATTATTATTATTATTTTATTATTTTGAGGCAGTGTCTTGCTATACATATCAGGTTGCCTTGAATTTGATATTCTCTTTCCTCAGCTGAGATAACAGGCATGCAACCATGCTCCATGGCAGGCATTGCAAGGAAGCTCCTTTAACTGTTGAGCCATCTTTTGAGACTGAACCTTTTGTGTGTTAGTGTCAGGGTTGAATTAGGGTCTCTCAGCATTCCTTCTACTTCAACTTCTTGTGCTGGTATTACAGGAGTGCACCACACCTGGCTTTCCTTTTTTTTTGGGGTGGGGGGTAAGTTCAAGGTAGGGTCCCACTCTAGCCCAGACGGACCTGGAGTTTACTGTGTAGTCTCAGGCTGGCCCCAAAATCATGGTGATCCTCCTACCTCTGCCTCCCAAGTGCTGGGATTAAAGGTGTATGCCACCGTGCTGGGCTTCATTTTCTTTTAACTTTGATTACCTTTCTGTATTGTGGGACTAAGTAAAATATGTTATGCTATGGGAACTGAAAGCTTTATAAGATTCTGAAAGGCTTTCATTGGGTATGGTACTACAACATAAGGATATGGTACTGTAACATAAGGATGCTTTCATATAAGTGTATATTATATATTGAGCATATTCCTCTCCATAGCCTCTGCCCATCCCTTTCTCACCTATCCTCCCTACTATTAATCTCCTTTGTTTCCCTGCCCTGGATCTTTTACTTTCATGTTATGTATACATATATGATTTTATGTATATGGGGATTTTATATATATATATATATATATATATATATATATATATATATATATATCATCTAGGAACCATGAATGAGAGAGCATTATGTTTGCTTTCTGACAACACTTAATTCACTAAGTATTATTACCATTTGTTCTTAAATACAAAGTCATCATTATTCCTATGTGTTTGATAGACAAATTTTTGCTACTACTTTTTTTTTATGAAACTAAGTTTTATACTTGTCTGTGATTTTTTTTTTTTTTTAAAGGTCTTGTGTTGTATCCCAGGCTGTCCTCAAACTCCTTAGGTAGCCAAGGATGACCTTGGAACTTCTGGCCTATACCTCCAGAATCCTGGGGATTATAGGCTTGTATTGCTATGCTTACTTTTAATGTGGTGGTAGGGATTGAACCCAGGTTTTTATGCATACTTGGTAAACACTCTACCAACTGAGTTATATCTCCAGACCTTCTTGCCTGTGAAATTTTATATTTTGAAGATTCATATATAATGAAGTATCTTTGTGATTTTATTGTGAGAATTGTGGTATTACAGAATTTTTGCAATGTGTTTTCAATATTGTGTCTTTTTTTTTTTTCTCTCTCTCTCTCTCCACCAGAGAATGGATCTTGGAGAATGTCTGAAAGTACATGACCTCGCTTTAAGAGCAGATTATGAAATTGCATCCAAAGAACAGGACTTTTTCTTTGAACTTGATGTATGTAATTTTGCTTTACTGGGTAATAGTAATTGTATTTTATAATAAAAATAAAACATTTTGGGCATGGATTAATGTCTCTTAATAGGAAAGACTTAACAAATTTTCTTTTTGTGGCTATATCAAGGTCAGTGCATAGGTAAGATAATAGAGACTTTTTGGTTTTGGCTTTTCAAGGTAAGGTCTCACTGTAGCTCAGGCTAACCTGGAATTCACTCTAGTCTCAGGCTGGCCTTAAACTCTTGAGGATTTGCCTACCTCTGCCTCCCGAGTTATGGGATTAAATGATTGCTCCACCACACTTGGCACATTATATCTTTTATGTGTGTAGTATTGAGCTGGATTTTTTTAGTATACACATGTCAGAATTGTCAGTGGCACTTTTTTCTTTTATAAAAGGGCAAATTTCCTGAGTCTTAACATTTTCATTGTGGATATATAGAAGACCACAGAAAACAAACAATTATCTAGATATTAAGAATTATTGTTGATTCTGTATTCCCCTTTTCTGTGCTTATTTGATAGAATTGGGCCCTATATGATGCTTATAACTTGCCTTTTATTTATAAATGAATCTTGAATATTTTTCTGTGTCCTCATAAATTCTATAAACTTTTTTTTCTTTGTTTTTGAGACTAGTCGTTGGCTGTATAGCTCAAGCTGGCCAAGAACATGCTATGTTGCCCAGGGTGGCCTCAAACTTGCCCTTCTCTTACCTTACCTTACCCTCCCAAATGAAGGGATTACATGTGTATACTGTTATTTATATTTTTACATTTTTTAAAACAGAACGTTTTTTTTCTCCTTTTTTGGTTTGTTTTTTCAAGGTAGGGTCTCCATCTAGTCCAGGCTGACCTGGAATTTGCTATGTAGTCTTATGGTGGCCTCGAACTCATGACAATCCTCCTACCTCTGACTGCCTCCCAAGTGCTGGGATTAAAGGCATACACTACCATACATGACTTTCATTGTTTTTTTTTAATACATATATTTTATTTATTCATTTTCATTTTTAAGCAGAGAGATACAGAGAGAGAGAAAGAGAGCGCACCAGAGCCACCACCTTGTGGGTCTGGCTTATGTGGATCCTGGGGAATTGAACCCGGGGCCTTAGGCACTGGAGGCAAGTGCCTTAACTGCTGAGCCATCTCTCCAGTCCATCTTTTTTTTTATGGTATAGAGAATTGCACTTGGGGCTCATCCATACTTGGAAACTGCTCTATTACTTATTACTTGAAGCTACATACATACACACACAAAATTTCTTTTTTTTTTTTTTTTCTTTCTTTTCTTTCTTTCTTTTTTTTTTTTGAGTAAAAGTGTTACTAGTAAAGTTGACTTTGGGGGAGTAATTTTTTTTAAACTTTTTTCTTTTATTTGAAAGCAGAGAGAGATAGAAGAGAGACAGACAGAGAGAATGGGCACACCAGGTCCTCCAGCCACTGAACGGACTCCAGATGCATGCGCGACTTTATGCATCTGACTTTATGTGGGTACTGGGGAATAGAACTCTGGTTGTTAGGCTCTTCATACAAGTGGCTTAACTACTGAGCCATATTTCTAGCCCTGTTTTTAACTTTTTATTGACAGTTTCCATAATTATTGACAATAAACCATGATAATTCCCTCTCCACCCCCACTTTCCTTTTTCAAATATACCCTCCAATCAAGCCCTCCTCTCAGAGTCTCTATTTTGTTTTGATGACATCATCTTTTCCTCCTATTATGAAGGTACTATTGTATAGGTATTATCAGGCATTTCAAAGTCATGAGTATCAAGGTCATTTTGTATCTGGAAGATTGGATTATAAGCATTCCTCCACTCTCACTACTACTCAGCACTATAGTGCCTTTTGAGTCATCCTGGTGGTCACTGCCATCTGAAGAGACAAGCTTCTCTGATGAAATTAATATATAGGTATACCCCTTAAAAAGGTGCTTATCTGGTACATTTCATAACCCCCTACCCTATGGACAGATCCAATATGCATACCCAGAAGGGTCCCCAATGGTTAGGGGACAGAGAGAGGAGGGATATGGAGGCACCATCACAAGATTTTCTCATACAATGTATAGAATTATTCAAAATAAAGATATTAACTTTAAAAAAAGGTGCTTATAAGGCAGTTTTGTGGGCATAATATATGCATTTAGTCAATCAGAAGGAGTTACTCCCCTAGGGCTCATGACCTCCCCCACCTTATGCTTTTGATGAGGTCTTCAGTATTCCCTCCCCTGGAGCTGGTCTGTGGTCCAATTAGAGAGCAGTTGGTTTCCCCATAACAGACTTGCCACTGTTGCACCAGTTAGCATATTTGGCCTAGCTGGCTAATCTTAAGGTTTGCAAGGTCCACTGCTGTTTATCATTGTTAATGACTTATCTCCCCCATAGGGCTGCATACAGCTGTAGCTTTTTCTAGCTTTCTGTCAGCTAGTTAACAGATAGGAGATTTCCAGCTCAGCTCCAGGTTGATTTCTCAATGATGCAGCCCAAGCATGTGTGGTCTTCAGCAATAGGGTCTTACCGTCTCATTCTGGTGGGCATCCAAGAGCCTTGGCAATGTCCTATAGTGGTTGGGGTGGGGGGCTATAGGAACCTCCCTGACCAACAACTCACTGGAAGGTATCCCTGGCACTAAAATTTTTCTAGTAATAATCTATGGTTTCTGGGTGTGCCATTATCCAAAGAAGTAGGTTTCATATGGCTTACTCTAAACCTCTTGAAATTTGATTAACCCTTCTCCTACCCTTTCTTTACTCAATCCCTTCCCCTGACCCCACTGAGGCCATTGCACCCCCAGTAATCACTTCATCTACTTACATATATATAGTACCTTCCCCTTAAGTCTTCTCTCTCCTTCCTCCCTTGTAGCCCCTTTCTAGCTTACTGGCCTCTACTACTGACTTTTACCCCAGCTCACATACAAATACAAACATTTGTAGCTAGCATCTTGCCTTTTAATACTGTCTGTAAGTCTGTGTCTTTCGGTTTGGGCATTGAGGCCATTGATCATTGAATTTAAGAGTTGTTGAAATGTGCATATTGATTCCTGCTATTTCTTTCTTTTTTTTTTTTTTTTTTTTATTTTGTAGGCCATGGATCATCTGCAGTCATTCATTGCAGATTGCGATCGAAGAACAGAAGTGGCTAAGAAAAGATTAGCAGAAACTCAGGAAGAGATAAGTGCTGAAGTGGCAGCAAAGGTAAGAATTTCAGTCATTCCATTACATTGTTCAGTCCAATTTTTTATTTTGAAATAACTATATTCTCAGAAGATTGTAGACATATACAAGGAAATCTGTGTATTCTTAAAGGGCATTTGAGTTGTTTTACTTCCTACATCATGCCATCAAAACTGCAGTAATTGTGTATAGATCCCCCCCCCCCCAGGGTGTAGGGTCTTGCTTTAGACCAGGCTGATCTAGAATTCACTATGTAGTTTCAGGCTGGCCTTGAACTCACAGCTATCCTCTTACCTTTGCCTCTCAAGTGCTGGGATAAAAGATGTGTGCCTCCACACCCACCTTATTTTTAAAAATACATTTTTTCCCATTATCTATGTCCTCTTTAGTGAACTATCTTTTATATATATATAAATCATATATATATGTATCTTTGCCAGTTTTCTACTTTGGTTGCTGGTGTGCAATAAGTTTTCTTTTTGTGTGTGGGGCGAATAAAAGGGCAGAGTCTTAACATGTTGCCCAGGCTGGTCTTGAATGAATTATAAATAACTTAGGCTGATCTCTAACTCCACTAAGCCATCCTTCCAGCCCGTATTTTACACTTCTTTTTTTGCTTTCAAATTAAAAATGTAGTTTTCTGAAAATATGTATCTTTACATAGAGCAATAGTAAACAACCTAATCTAAAAGTTTAAATAAATGTAAAAGACTTTAAAACTAAATATATGTATATGAAGTTTTGAAGTCACTGTCTTAGTTCATTTATATACTGCATTTCATTTTACACTGGATATTCATTCTGTTTTTTTGTTTGTTTTTTTGTTTTTCAAGGTAGTGTCTTGCTCTAGTCCAGGCTGACCTGGAATTCACTATGTAGTCTCAGGGTGGCTTCGAACTCGCGGTGATCCTCCTACCTCTGCCTCCCGAGTGCTGGGGTTAAAGGCGTGTGCCACCACGCCCAGCTTGGATATTCATTCTTAAGGCAAAACATTGATTGTGACATGTAATGATTTGGTTCTTATATATAAGGGTCAAACTGGGGGTAGACTCTAGCACATAGTTTCCTTGCTAATGAGGACTTATCTGTCCTAAAGTTCATTCTTAGAGTATGTTAGTAAGACATACATTTGAAAGAAAATAAAAAGATGGATTTTTTTTAGACACACAAAAATAGGATTTTCCAAAAAGAGGTCAATGACAATAGACTTTCTATTATGAGGTGAAAAAATTCTTATTATAAAATAAATTCCAACAAACTATTTCTGATATGATATATTAAAATATGAAATATTAAAGAGTTATTTGTTTGTGGTGTGTTTTTTTTAGACTCAACAAGGTTCAGTATAAAAGGTAGCACAAATTGTTAAAAAGTAGTTCAATGTCAGCTCATACATACAGGTACTCAGAAGGCTACCACTTAGGATGTTTATACCTACCAAAAAATCCTGTGCAGGAGGGAATTATGTATTAAAATAAGATGAAGCCCCTCCCCCAACACATGAGCAAAAACACTTGTCAGTTATAAGAATATCTTCAACAAAAAAAATCTTAATTATACAATTAGAGTCATCAAAACCAGGTAAATACAAGAATCCCAACCTACTGAGGTAGACAAGTAATTGGAATGAAACCAGCTGTTCCATGTGTCCCTTGGGAGCTGTGCTACTCAGAAGGGGAGGGGTGTGAAGAGAAACTACCTGGAGTCCCAAACTTTCTGGGCATGTGTGCTTCTTCATGCCAAGACAGTTTGGTTCCCTGTATTTGGTGTCAAAAATATCAACAAAAACAAATATAAATTTACATGGTAGTTGCGAAGGTGATGAGAGCTATAACTGAGTGAGTACCCTTTTTTTGGGGGGGTGGGGTTGAGGTAGGGTCTCGCTCTAGTCCAGGCTGACCTGGAATTCACTATGTAGTCTCAGGGTGGCCTTGATCTCACAGCAATCCTCCTACCTATGCCTCCTGAGTGCTGGGATTAAAGGCGTGTGCCACCACGCCCGGCTGTGAGTACCTTTTTAATGTGCCTATTATGCTGTATTGCTTAGCGCTAACAATTGTCAAGAGGTGTACAAAGGTGACCTGCTTAATATTGAAGATGAAGATTTCTCTCACGGTGGTAGAAGTCCATGCAAGATTTGTAAACAGTGATACAAAATACTGTAAACATAACTTAACAGAGCTTGTATAAAACAGAAGTAAATCCGAACTTACAAGTAGGTTAAACAATAAAAAACAGAGAGAGCTTCATACAAAGTTATCCCTCCTGCACCAAGTGATTTTCTCTTTTCTTTTTTTGATTTTGGGGAGAGCCATCTTTGCATACAAAATATCCAAAGGATGTTTACTGTTTGCTTTTCTGTAGTGTGATACTCAATTGTCAGAGACAGTTCTGAAAGTGTGACTTTTGGAGATGTTTATAGTTGAGTGTGGTACCTGGGTCTGGAGCCTACTGTAACACTTGCCATGGCTGCAGAAGCCACGACATCCTCTGCTTCTTCCAGTTCATCCTGGAGCTCTTGGCTGATGCTAGACTACAGGGTAGCAGGAGTGAACCACTCCTTCAGGAGGCAACTCTGTAGAAAGGGCATGCAGAAGCTAAAGCAGGCAAGTCCATTAATCCAGCGAGGTATCTCTTTCCCACAAAGAATCTCTGATAACATTGAAGAAAGGTGATTGCAGTTTTTATGCATCAAATGATGAGCATTGCCTTTATATTTTTTTCCAGTTCTTTCTACAGTTTTTTCTATATCATCTTCTAGAAAGTCAGTATTCCTTAAAACAACAGCTGCTGCTGCTGTTGTTTTGTTTTGATTTTCAAGGTAGGGTCTTGCTCTAACCCAGGCTGACCTGGAATTCACTATGTAGTCTCAGGGTGGCCTCGAACTCATGGCAATCATCCTGCCTTTGCCTTTGGAGTGCTGAGATTAAAGGCATACGCCACCACACCTGGCTACAACAGCTTCTTTAAATTTAAATGTTTCTCCTAGTTCAGAAGCATTTCCTGGGGAAATTTCAAATATTCCAGAAAAAGGGTAAGAATGGCCACCATAAGCAAATTTTCTGCCATAGACTTAAATTCCTGAATGGAAAACTCCGATTCCAATGGATGAGGTGTATTCATTCTTCCAGAACCTGTCATACATGTTGAGTACCACTAGCTGGCTAGCCCCCATCCTCGGCCCTATGGCTGCTGCCTTGTTCTCATGCCACTGCCACCCCAGTGGGTGCTTCAGGTAACTTAAGCCAGGAGCTAAGCATACAGCCCATCCAGCCCAACCCAGGCCGAAGCATCAGGCAGGCAGGCAGGCAGCTCCCCCCTGGGTTCCACTGACGAGAATCTGTGTGAAGACCTGGCTGGTGGCAAGCCTGCTCCCATTTTATACTTATATTTTTATTTTTATTTTTTCCATTTTATACTTTTCAATCCGGAATAATATATTTTGTTTAGCTGGATAGATCCAAAACATCACTATTCTAAATAAGAGTAATGTTTCAAAAATATTAATGGGATATTTTGCATTTTATTTCTTTTATAAAGCTTTCAAATTTTGGTGTGTATCTTATACACCCAGAGCATCTCATTTCTTTTTGATTGATTGATGATTGATAATAAGTAGAAACTCTGTATGTACAAGTCTTGTGTTGGTACCCCCATTTCCCTCCTCACCCCCAGTCCACTGAGGGCCCTCCACAGTGGGATTACTAGAATGGTGCATGGGAGGGAGGGCTGTAAATTGTGCAAGCTGTTGCCAGTTGTCTTTTTTTGTTTGTTTGTTTTTGTTTTTGAGAGGGCAAAGCATCTTCCAACTAGCCACTTTTCTAATTCTTGGTCAACACCTGTGGCACCCAATAGGCACCTCTCTACACCTGAGGGCAACTTTGACTTTGAAAGAGCAAAGTAAGACCCTCCTCTCAGTGTGCTGTAGTACCATTCAACCCTTCATTCCCACCCCACTCCCAGTCTGTTGGTTGCTTTTGCCTTTGCCTTTATTTGAGAGAATGAGCTTATAGGTATGCCATGGCCTGTTGCACTGCAAACCAACTTTAGATGCATGTCCATCTCATTTTGTTTTTATTCATGGTCTTTTCTTTTCTAGGCAGAACGAGTTCATGAATTGAATGAAGAAATTGGTAAATTGTTGGCCAAGGTAGAACAACTAGGAGCTGAAGGAAATGTGGAAGAATCTCAGAAAGTAATGGATGAAGTAGAGAAAGCACGGGCAAAGAAAAGAGAAGCAGAGGTAAATTCCTCGTTGTGTTGTTTTGTTTTGTCATGCTCTTGTTATATTACCCAATTGTTCTGGAGAGAAATAAAATCTTTCTTTCAAAAAAATATTCGTTATTTGAAAAAAAGAATGGATACATCAAAATCTCCTGCTGCTGCAAACACACTACACTACTTGTGCATCTGGCTTTACGTGGGTACTAGTGAATTTAACCTAGGTTGTTGGGCTTTGCAAGCAAGTGCTTTTAACTGCCGAGCCATCTTTGAAGTTTGATAAATTCTTTTTTTTGGGGGGGCCACGGGTTTTCAAGGTAAAGTCTCATTCACTCTAGGATGACCTTGAACAATCATCTTGCGTCTGCCTCCTGAGTGCTGGGACTAAAGGCATGTACCACCATGCCTGGTGTCAAGTCTGATAAATTCTTTTTTTTTTTTTTTCCTTAAATATTTTATTTATTCATTTTTGAAGCAGAGAGAGAGAGAGAGAGAGAGAGAGAGAAAGAACACCAGGGCCTTAGGCACCAGAGGCAAGTGCCTTAACCACTGAGCCATCTCTCCAGCCCTTAGAAGAGATTTTGTTATGGTCTTTTTGGTTTTTCAAGGTAGGATCTTGCTCTAGCCCAAGTTGACCTGGAATTCACTATGTAGTCTCAGGGTGACTTCGAACTACTGGCGATCCTCTTACCTCTTCCTCCTGAATACTGGGATTAAAAATACTTGCGTTTGTTTGTTTGCTAGCAGAGAGAAACACTCAGAAAATGGGTGCATCAGGGCCTCTAACCACTGTAAACGGCATCTGGCTTCACGTGGGTACTGGGGAATTGAACCCTGGTCATTAGGATTTGCAGGCAAGCACCTTAACTGCTGAGCCATCTCTCCAGCCCTTTGTTGTGGTCTTTAGACATAGATTACCTACTTGTCTAAGTGATCACATATATCTTGCTTCATGATCCCTAGTTTTCATTGTTTTTGAGTTAGACTGGCTGACCAGTGATTCTCCTCTCTCTGCCCCATTCACTACTAGGGTACAAGCATGTGTGGCCATGCCCACCCTTTTAAATGGATGCTTACTCAGCTAGTACTTTGATCCTCTGAGCCATTTCCTAATCCCCACCTCCTCCCACTCTATTATAACTTGTTCATATAATGACTTTGATTTTGGTTTGGTATCAGCATAATACAATTCATAAAATAAGTTATTAAGTGTTTTCTATTCTGAAAGTGTCTTTTAGAATTCCTATTTTTCTTTAATTGCTTTATAAACTACATCAAGCCATCTAAGACTAGAGTTTTTTAAGTATTTTCATTCATTCATTTGAGTGAGAGGAGTCAGAGGCAGTGAGAGAGTGAGTGAGTATGGGTACAACAGGACATCCTATCACTGCAAACAAACTCCAGACACATGCCACTTTGTGCATCTGGCTTTACATTGGGGAATTGAACCTGTCCTGTCGTGCTTTGCATGCAAATGCCTTTAACTGAGCTATCTCTCCAGCCTCTGGAAAACATTTTATGTGACTTAATGAGGTTTATGTGATGACTATTTTTCTCACTTTTGTTTAGGAAGTTTATCGGAATTCTATGCCAGCTTCCAGCTTCCAACAGCAGAAACTTCGTGTCTGTGAAGTCTGCTCTGCCTATTTAGGTCTTCATGATAATGACAGACGACTGGCTGATCATTTTGGGGGGAAACTGCACCTGGGATTTATTGAGATAAGAGAGAAGCTTGAAGAATTAAAGGTATATTGGTAAATTATTGCCTCTCATTTTATCCTACTTAGCCACTTGTACTTTTATGTATCAGTTATCTTTTATTGTTAATATTTGTGCACACGGTTGGGGGCACACACCATGGCTCTAGAGGTCAGAGGACAAACTCAGGGTGTTTGCCCTCCCATTTTCACATTCTGTTTGAAGATAAGGTCTCTCTTGCTATTGTTTGTTTGTGTTTTTGTTTTGTTTTTGAGGCTGGGTTGCATTCTAGCTGACCTGGAAGTCACTCTGTAATCTAGATTGGCCTGAATTCACAGTGCTCCTCCTCCCTCAGCCTCCCGAGTGCTTCAATTACCAAGGCATGAGCCACCATACTCAGCTCCCTTGTTACTTTTTTGCTGCTGCATGCATGCCAGTCTAGCTGGATAGAGAGCTTGTGGAGAGAGTCTCCTTGATCTGCCTCTCATTTCTACCTACACATTGAGCTCACAGCTCCAGCAGGCTTGTAAGCAAATACCTTTAAATGGTGAGTCACCTCTCACCATCCTTTTTGTTCATTTTTGAGACATTGTCTTACTCTAGGACACTGTCCTAGGACATAGTAGTTAGTTCAAGTGGCCTTGTACTCTTGGCAATCATATTGCCTCAGATTCCAGAGTACTAGGATTACAGGTACTGCCATTAATACAGCTCTCAGATATTTGTTTGGATAGTATTTTTAATTCTGATTCAGTTATCTTAATATCTTTTAACAGTTCACACTCAGTAGTATAGGATTACAAATGGAGGTGCGTGCTGATTTAGTAGATGGTTTCTGAGATGTAAACTTTTTGCTATCTCAGTGTTCTAGAAGATAGCATTGTGTGGTGGCTAGTCCAGGCTGCTCTAGTCCAGGCTGCCCTGGAATTCACTATGTAGTCTCAGGGTGGCCTTGAACTCACGGCAATCCTCCTACCTCTGCCTCCTGAGTGCTGGGATTGAAGGCGTGCGCCCGTAGGCTTTTTTGATTAGATTTTCAATACCATGTAGGCAATCTTTTTCATGGAGTGGACCTCAAGTCCAGTCTAAGCAGTTGGTTTCTCCCACAACAGACAAGGCTACCATTAAACTAGTTGGTACATTTGGCTGGGCTAGCCAGCCATAAAACTTACAGGTGCACTTCTGGTTAAGGCTGTTGATGACTTTTCTCTCCCAATAGGCTGCATAGCTCTTTCCAGCATCCTGACAGCTAGTCAACAGGGAGGAGACTTCCAGCTCAGCTCCAGCTTGATTTCTCAGTGCCCTGCAGCCTCACCGTGTGGTGTTTTCAGCAATAGGGTCTTTCTTTTTCATCTAGTTCTGGTGGGCAACCAAGAGCCTTAGCAATACCTGTAATGTTTTGGGGACGTTAGGGACCTCCTTGGCCAACAACTCACTGGAAGGTATCCCAGTCCTGGAGCTAAAATTTTTCTAATAATCTATTCCTTCTGAGCACAACCGTTATGTACCTTCAAAGTATACTTCTGCCCAAAGTCTCTTTTAACGTAAATATTAGATATCAAAGAAGTAAATTTCCAAATGGCTTATTCATAACATCTTTATTTTTTTAACATCTTTAATTTTGATTAACCCTCTTCCTACTCCCTTCTTTACTCTATCCCCTCCCAATTCCAGTTAGACCATTTCACCCGTAGTATTCTGCCCCTCTACTTATATATTTATATCCACTCCTTAAGCCCTCCACTCTCCTCCCTTCTAGCCTCTTTCTAGTCTTTACTACTAACTTTAACTCCAACTCTTACACAAATCTAAACATTTGAAGCTAGGATCCACATATGAGAGAACGTTCAGCAGCCTCTGGCTTTCTAAGCCTGGTTTATTTCACTTGGATAATGTTTTGCAGATCCATCCATTTCTCACTCTAGTCCAGGCTGACCTGGTATTCACTATGTAGGCTATAGAGTTTTTTTTTTTTTTTGGTCTCTGAAATTTTAAAATTTCATTTTTCTTTACAAATGAATAACTTCTTTGTGTAAATATATCACATCTTCATTTATCAGTTAAAGGGCATTTAGGCTGGTTTCATTTCCTAGCTATTATGAATAGAGCAGCAGTAAACATGGATGAGTCCTTAGGGTATATGCCAAGGAGTGGTATAGCTGGGCCTTAGGGTAAATCTATTTTCAGTTTCAGGAAATCTCCACAATGACTGTACATTCTTACCAGCAATGGTAAATGCTGTGGTCAGCTTTCTAGTTGCTGCGCAGAAAGAATCCAAACAAAAGTGGCTTGTGGAGGAATGGGTTTATTTGTCTTACGGACTCGAGGGGAGACTCCATCCTGGCAGGAAAACGATGGAATGAGCAGAGGGGTGGACATCACCTCTGTGCCAAATACTGGCAAGGGGAAGCTGATTTATAATCCCCATAAGCCTGCCCCCAACAACACAGCTCCATCGAGGTTGTAAAATCCAAACTGCCCCAGCTGAGGATCAATTACCCAGAACACATTCATTTGTTTGTGGGGGACACCTGGATCAAACCATGACAGTTAAGGTTCCTCTTTTTTCCACACCCTTACCAGTATTGTCATTAGATTTCTAGATGATAGCTATTCTGACCAGAGTCAGATGGAATCTCAAAGTAGTTTTGATTTGCATTTCCCTGACAGTTTAGAATGTAGAACATGTTTTCAGATGTTTATTGGCCATTTGTATTTCTTCTTTTGAGAACTATTGAATTCTATAATTTTTTCAACCTTCCTTCCTTCCTTCTTCCCTCTTCCCTTCCTTCCTTCCTTCCCTCTTTCCTCCCTCCCTCCCTCCGTCTCTCGACAGTGTTCAGTAACTCTACAGATTAACCTGTTAAAAATCTTTATTTTTATAAGATATTTCTTAAGAGTTTAGTTTTATAAATGACATATGGCCTTCATAATTAAAATAGTGGCAAACAGCATAAAGTGCAGCAGCCTTGCATACAACAAAGATAACAAAATTGATTCAGATAGCACAATGATACAAAATCAGGATTGCAAAATTCTAGAGTAAATCACATGATTTGAAAATGAGATTGGCAGAAATAAAACAATCTTAGCAGGAAAATATGACATTCTTGACCTTGAGTCTAGGCCCATGAATTTGGGAGCTCTGGCAGTTTGCCCTGAATGTTGCGTAGGCACCATGGGTGGTAGACGTGAGCCAGAGTCCCCCTTGTGTATCTCGGAATCCCCAGATGAACCTCCCCACTGCCAAGACATCAAGGTAGGAAGGAATGATCGCCAACTGTTGATTATTTACGTGGGACAGAAGGGTGGCAGTACAGGACAGCAGAAACTTCACCTATGGGTGAATGGAATAGCCCACCATCAGGGCTGCTGCCTCACTCTCAACCTGCGAGGGCTGTTCTTGGAGGGGAATCCTTTTGTTTTGTTCTGTTTTTGTTTTTTCAAAGCCCAGGCTGACCTGGAACTAACTCACTCTCTAATATATATTTGGGAAGCATTCAGTGGAAGAGAAGGTTTGGGCTATGGAGATGGCTCACCCATAAAAGGTTCTTTCTTATAAAGCCTGCTGACCCAAATTCTGTTCTCCAGTACATGTCAATAAAGCCAGATACACAAAGTATTTCTTGTGTCTAGAGTTTGTTTGCAGTGGCAAGAGGCCCTGGGCGTCTCCATACTCTGTGTCTTTCTCATATATCAACAAAAATATTATTTTTTTTCTTTCTTTGTTACTTCAGTTTTTACAAACCCTTGTGTCGAAGGCTGACTTTAAATAGATTGCAGCGAGGGAGCTGCTCTGCTACGTACAAAACCCTGACCCAGAAAAGAAAAATTCTTTAGAAAGAAAATTCTTGTTTTTTGTTTTGTTTTTAAGGACTTACTATAGCCCAAGCTGACCTCAAATTTACTGTAATCTTCCTAGCTCTGTTTTCTAGTGCTTGGATTAAAGGCATGAGTTACTTCGCCCAGCTTAGAAAAGCCTTCTAGAAATGATACTGAAATGCCATTACAAAATTACAAAGAGGCTGGGATTATTAGCATAGTTGGTATAGTGTTTAATTAGCATGCATGAACCCCTGGCTTCATTCCCCACTACTACATAAGCCAAGAATGGTAGTGTTTGCCTGTATCCCCACCCTTGGGAGATAGAAGCAAGAAGACCATAAGTTCAAGATCATTTTCAGCCACATAATGAGTTGAGGCTAGTCTGGGCTACAAGAGACCCTATTTCTAAAAATTGGGGTTCCAAAGAAGGGAAGATTCTGGGAAATATTTTTAAGTCTAATAATGATATCTGACAAACTTGATTTTGAATTGTTATGTAATGGATTTCAGTATTGTACTACTTTGGAAACCAGGTATGATAAGGATAATTAATTCACCTCTTTTACTATCATTTTGAAGAGAGTTGTAGCTGAAAAGCAGGAGAAGAGAAACCAGGAACGCCTGAAACGAAGAGAAGAAAGGGAGCGAGAAGAACGTGAGAAACTAAGGAGGTATGGAGTCAATAAATAGTCCACATATATGAAGTTAAATCTCTCCAGTTCTAGAAGGAAGTAACTTTAAATGCTAATAATAATCTGTTCTGGGCATGGCAGATCAAAATTTGTTTAAATTTTAAAACTTTATTACCAGAAAAAAATATATATTTTTTTTGGTTTTTTGAGGTAGGGTCTCGCTCTAGTCCAGGCTGCCCTGGAATTCACTATGTAGTCTCAGGGTGGCCTTGAACTCACAGTGATCCTCCTACCTCTGCCTCCTGAGTGCTGGGATGAAAGGCGTGCACAACCACACGTGGCACCACAAAATATAATTTTTATACAAATAATACGGGTTGAGGCCCTTTTACCTCAAAAGGTTGATAACAGAAATCTTTCAGATTTTGGAGTTTGGATTATGAGAAATTTTACTTAGACCTATATCTCACTATTTTAGTTCTTTATTTTTGCTTCTAGAGAAGCCATAAATTCCAAAAATTTAATTAACTTAAATATATCTAACTGCATACAAGTTTGCTTATGTTGATATTTATTGATAAATGTTAGTTTTTTTCATATTTAGAGTGTTTAAATATCCTCCTCTGTGTTATCCTCTTGGAACCAAAATTGCATGGCATCAGTGTGGCAGTATTCTAACTCACATTCCCAACTTCTTAACCACTTTACAATGGACCACAAAAGAATTTATTTATCTGTTCTAACATACTGTATTTCCTTAATTATATTTCTATATTTTTTCTTCCTTTAATTTTTATTTACGGGAGAGAAAGTATGGGTATGCCAGCTTCTCTTGCCGCTGCAAACGAACTGCAGACACATGCACCACTTTGCATCTATGTGGGTACTGAGGCCAGTATAGGCTTTGCAAACAAGCACCTTTTTAGCTCTGAGCCCCCAAATATTTGCAGTTTGAATACCTTTTCTCAGAGTTAGCAGATGTGCCTAAGTTAATTAAAACTGGGTCATGCTAACTTCTGAGCTTTGAACATAGTGTACTTAGCAAGGGTTATATTATATGAAGTTTTTGTGTTATACTACTTAACTGGTAAGGACAAAATGAAACAAAGCCATATGTGGGTAGTTTCTTTTTAGAGAAACTCCCCAACTAGCTATCCATCCCTCTCCTCCTCTTTCCTCTTTTCTGCCTTCCCCCTGCCTCTTTATTCTCTCACCTTCCCTCTGTGTATTGCTTTTCCATTTCACATAAGTTTTATCTCAGAACTTTAATCATTTTGTTTTAGCTGTACACTATTTCTTTTTTCTTTTTTTTTTTTTTAACTGAGTCTTGCTTGCTATGTAGCCCAGTTTGGCCTCCTCCATCATAGACTTCAGGCATATATCATGATGCCCAGCCTTGTACTACAGTCCTTTGGGATTATTGCCCAGTATTGTAATATTCCTGACAGTATAAATAAATAGCATTTTATGTAAAATTGGAATTCTCATGCTAAGATTCAACTGAAATCACAGTCAAATAAGCAACAATCCTTTTTTTGGCGGGGGGGGGGATAAGACTGCATTTTTACTTTTGTACATGACAAAAACATTACATCTTTTTCCTTTTGACACCTTTCCTTTGACATTGATTGTAAAATAGAGCCCTATTTCAGAAATGTCCAAGTAAGTGTGATAGTTCATGCCTGTAATTCAAGTCCTTGGGAAGCTGAAGAAAGAAAAAAAATCTAGTTTGAGACTAGTCTGGGCTATGTAGTGAATTTGAGATCAGCCTAGGTTACATAGTCAGACCCTGTCTCAAAAGTCAAAGAAAAGCCTCCTGTGGCTAAGACAGGAGAATCACTTGAAAATTCAAAGCTAACCTGGGCTACAGAGTTGAGTTCCAGGTCTGCCTGGGCTAGAATGAGTCCTTACCTCACACAAACAAAAAATTAAATAAAGCGTTTCTCCCTTTTAAATCTCTGAAATTGAGATTTTTTTTTAACTAAATAGAAAGTGAAATTTCCATTTCATTTCAAAGTTATTAAAAAAATATTGGGTACTTCCTGTATGGCTAAATCTGTTAGGTTTTCATTGCTATTATAAAATACTTGAGAATAATGGCCTAAAAGAGGGAAGATTTGGGGTTTTAAAGAAAATAGTTTTATTTATTTGCAAGCAGAGAGAGATAGAAAAAAAGAGAAAATATGAGTGATAGGCACACCAGGGCCTGCAGTCATGCAAGTGAACTCCAGATGCATGAGCTGCTATGCATCTGGCTTTACTTAGGTTCTGGGAATAGGACCTAGGTTCTTAGGCTTCTCAGGCAAGTGTCTTAACCGCTGAGCCATCTCTCAAGCCAAGGTTGAGTTTTTAACTTGTGTTTTCAGAAGTTGGCCATTGTTTTGGGCTTCCTACTACATCATGTTGGAAGTGACAGGTGACAGGATGTGACAGGAAAGGCCAGCGATGATTAGATCCACTAACTGGTGACCAAGTCTTCATCATAAGAACTTTTAGAGGATATTTCATATCTAAATTACAACATAATTCTCACCTCCCTTACCCACTGTTAACTAGTGAAATTTAGATGGCTATCCCTCTTTTGCCAGAGTGAACACACCTGGGTGAGTTCAAGGGCGTGTTTTCTATCATGCTTTCTATTACACACAGCGTTCTATAACTACAACATTGATTCATTCTCTCTCTCTCTCTCTCTCCCCCTCCCTTTCTCCCCCTCTCTCTCCCTCTCCCCCTCTCCCCCTTCCCCCCTCTCCCTCCCTCCCCCCCTCCCTCTCTCCCTCTCTCATAGGGTCTCACTCTAACCCAGGCTGAACTTGAATTCACTATGTAATGTCAAGGTGGCCTCAAACTCACAGCAATCCTTCTACCTCTGCCTCCTGAATGCTAGGGTTAAAGGTGTGTAATTCCACCATGCCCAACGATTATTACTATTGATTGAGCATTTGAGCATTCTGGAAAATGTGAAGTATGTAAGATTATATTATGTAAGCAAACATAAGATTCAGTTAGGTGTTCTTGGGATCATAGTATGAGATTATAGCTCCAAAGTGTGTGTATTTTAGATCATAGACATTTCACTCTGTTCTGAGAAAGGAAAAGCGAAAATGAAAGTCCTAAAGAAAAAAATCTTTGTTCCTCAGGCTTATAGGTGATGTCTGGAGAATTAAAGATTTGCCATATACTATATTTTAGTCTTCCAAGAACATATGTCCAGTTTATATTTGTAGCCATTTGTGGATATGGATATTTGGCAAGGTGGGGATGTCTATAGAGTGGTTCATTTTGGGGCATTGGTGGTGTTGATAAGCACATTCATTTTTATAGAATTGATATAAAAGTTACAACTTGGCAAGAATGTAATTTTACAGTACTCTATACATTTTTTTTTTGTTTTGTCACTTTCCTAAAAGTAATTTTTTTTGTAGGTCCCGATCACATAGCAAGAATCCCAAAAGGTAGGTGTTCTAGAGGATAGGTATAAATAGTGAAACTTTTTTTAAAACATATTTATTTATTTGAGTGAGGGAGAAAGAGGCAGATACAGAGAGAGAATGGGCACACTAGGGCCTTCAGCCACTAAAAATAAACTCCAGACACATGCACCCCCTTGTGCATCTGACTTTATGTGGGTACTGGGAAATTGAACTCAGGTCCTTCTGCTTTTCAGGGAAATGTTTAACCACTAAGCCATCTCCAGCCCAAAGCTTTTTTTTTTTTATTTTTATTTTTTTATTTTTTTTATTTTTTTTTAGTTTAAGATTCTAACAAAAATTAACACGAATTGCTTTACTATCTTTTGAAAGTTCAGGTTTAACAAAAAAAAATACATTTTTTTTCTTTGCAAACAGAGAGAGTGGAGAGAGGGAGGCAGAGAATGAGCACATCAGGGCCTCTTACCACTGCAAATAAGCTTTCTATGCACGTGCCACTTTGTGCATATTGCCTTACATGGGTGCTAGGACATTAAACCCAGAACATTAGGCTTTGTAAGCAAGCAGCTTTTACTTCTTAGCCGTTTCTCCATCCCAATAGTTTAGTTTTGAGCATTGCATTTGAGGAGAAACTGTTCAGAGAATACTCATGAATTATAACTTAGTTTTATCAGTAAAATACAATAATTTGGAGCTATAAGGGAAACAGTTTGTAAGTATTTGTTCAAAATTTTTTCAAACAATTTTAAAAGATATTTACAAATAACTAAGCACCTTTTTTTAAATTTGTCTTATTTATTTATTTATTTATTTGAGAGAGGTGCAGATGGGTGCACCAGGGTCTTGAGCCACTGCAAATGAACTCTAGATGCATGGGCTACCTACATCTGGGCTTTACTTGGGAATTGAACCCATATCCTCAGTCCTTGAGGCAAGTGCCTTAACCCACTGAGTCTTCTCTCCAGTTCCAGGCTTACAACTTTTAAATTAGATTGTTGCTGAAACAGGCTCTCACATTGTACATTAGATAGAGCAGGCACAAGTTGAGAACCCAGAATTCAAACTGTCAGGAACTTTTTTCTGTTCCTTCCAAAGTGATAGGAAGGCTGGAATCCATCAAGGATGTTTTGGATCCAGTTTCTTAGGGAGACAAACATGGTACTTGAAACCCCCACCATCTCAATGCCTCTCACCTTTATTGTCCTAACTGAAAGAAGACAAAATACAATCTTTTGACTGATTTTAAAAGAGATATGTCTTTAAATAGCTAGGAGTAGTAGTGCATGTCTTGAGGCTGAGTTCAAGGCCAGCCTGGGACTAAATAGTGAATTCCAGGTCAGCATCAGCTAGAGTGAGACCCTATCTCAAAACACACATACACACCACCACCACCACCACCCCAACTAAAAAGATATGTCTAGGCCGGGAATGGTGGCGCATACCTTAATTCCAGCACTCGGGAGGCAAACGTAGTAGGATCATTGTGAGTTCAAGAGACTAGTGAATTTCAGGTCAGCCTGAGCTAGAGCTAAACACTACCTCGAAAAAGCAAAAATAAATAAATAATACATCGTAAATAAGTCTTTAAAACTTGAGGGAACTCAGTAAGTATGATGTAGCAGAATTCATTTTTTAAAAGTCAATTTTAATTCAAAATTTTTTGAAAAAACGAGTGGTACATTTAATAAACAATGTTACAAGAGCCTCTTCAAAATACAAATAGCTAGGTGAGCTAGCTAGCTGTATTTTGGGGGCGGGATGGGGAGGGTTGTGGGGGGGGACAGAGTCTCACTTATTTAGCCCTGGCTTAGAGTTCACTATATAGCCTAGGCGGGCCTCAAATTTTAATCATTCCTCTTGCCTCTGCTTTTCTGTGTATAGGATTAAAGGCATGTGCCACCACATCTGTCTTGTTGTTTTTTTCCAACATGGTCTTGCTATGTTGCCCAGGATGGCCTTGAATTCATTACTCTCCTGGCTCTGCCTTTCTGGGTGGTGGTATTATCATTTTGTGCCACCACATCATGTGCTAGCCAGGTAGCAGTAGCTTCCCCGCTAGGGTCTAAGGCCTTCCAAGCCATGGTTTTTTGACTAGGTTAGTATTACACTTTTTTAAAAAATTTATTTATAAGTAGAGCGAGATAGAAGAGAGACAGACAGCCGGGCGTGGTGGCGCATGCCTTTAATCCCAGCACTCGGGAGGCAGAGGTAGGATTGCTCTGAGTTCAAGGCCACCCTGAGACTACAGTGAATTCCAGGTCAGCCTGGACTAGAATGAGACCCTACCTCGAAAAACCAAAAAAAAAAAAAAAAAAAAAAAAAGAAGAGAGACAGACAAGAGAGAATGGGCACACCAGGGACTCCAGCCACTGCAAATGAACTCTTGATGCCTACACCACTTTGTATATCTAGCTGTATGTGGGTACTTGGGAATTGAACCTAGTTTGTTAAGCTTTGCAGGCAAACTAACTGCTGGGCCATCTCTCCAGCTCTAGTATTTTTTATTTTGAAATATTAGTATGTAGTTTTTAAAATAATTTATTTGGTTACTTTGGAATAAACTTGGCATTAAGCATAAATGCTGAATGTTTCTCTTTAAAGAAACTTAAGCTGGGCGTGGTGGTACATGCCTTTAATCCCAGCACTCAGGAGGCAGAGGTAGGAGGATCACCATGAGTTCAAGGCCACCCTGAGACTACCAGAGAATTCCAGGTCAGCCTGGACTAAAGCAAGACCCTACCTCGAAAAACCCAAAAAAAAAAATAAAAAAGAAGAAGAAAAAGAAGAAGCTGTAGCAAATGAGAAATTACCGAGAAAGCTAAAAATAAAATTAAAAATTCTCTTTTTCTAGGTCTAGATCCAGAGAGCATCGTAGACACCGGTCTCGCTCCATGTCACGAGAACGCAAGAGGAGGACTCGATCCAAGTCTCGGGAGAAACGCCATCGTCACAGGTCCCGTTCCAGCAGCCGTAGCCGCAGCCGCAGCCACCAGAGAAGTCGGCATAGTTCTAGAGATAGAAGCAGAGAGCGATCCAAGAGGAGGTACTGATGTGCCGATCCGAGGATATGGAGCTACTTTTATGTTTAGCCTTTTGCTTACTTATATTACTTATGTTTAGATTATTGGTTTGAAACTTGCACCTGGTGATATGTACACATTTGTGTGTGGGTGTATACATTTTTTAATCCCTGATTGTATGGATAGTTCATGAATTACATGTGAGCCAGACTAAGAAATTGAAACCAGTATGTGCAGAGGTTTTTGCTTTTCTCAACTTGAAATGTCTTGGGAAAAAAGTATTTTGCAGGCAAATAATTTTAGGTACTAAATCTTTGAGTTTTTTTCAACATGTATTAACAACTAAGGTGGCTCTGATAAGTCCTTTCATTAAAAGAGTTGTTTAGCTTTGATTGTTTGCCAATCTTATTGGAGCTGTACACTTTTTGAGAGCAGACACATTCTACTATGTTCCTGTTTAATCTGCATTACAAGTAACATGTTATTGTGTACATCTTTAGTTTAATGGGAAGATTCCATGAGTTTTAGGGAGGCTACAACACTTGTTAATATAATAAGAAAACTCAAAAATTGCAATGAAGCCAGACACTGGGTAAGGTGTAATAGTTATGGACCTGATTAGTGAGAGCAGACAAAGGAGTAGCTTGTGGTAAAGTTGTTTGGCACTCACAATCCATATAGACTAAGCTCCAAAAATGTCTCAGGTCACAGGATAGCCTTTAAACCTGGTAATTGCTATAGACGCTATACTTAAAATTGCTTCTTTCAAGCTGGGTTTGGTAGATCACATCTTTAATCCCAGCTGAGGTAGGAGTACAGTGAGTTCAAGGACAGCCTGGGCCACAGAGAGTATACCAAGTCACCCTAGGGGTGGAGACCCTGCCTCAAAAAATTTTTTCTCACCCCCCCCTTTTTTTTTCTGGATGACTGTTCTTAAGTAAGTATAAAGGATATTTTATGACTAGGATTATTTCACATAAAGTCCATAATAGAATCCACAAAATAGCTGATAAAATCTTTCCATGGTTTAGATTTACAACTACCCATTCCCTAAAATCACAAACTGAGTTACTTAATAGACTCTCAATCAATATTTAGTAATATTTCATTTTTTGGTTTAAGTACTCCTGAAGGTGATTCTATCAGTACTCCTTTTTTTGGAGACAAGGCCTCACTGTATAACCCAGGCTGGCCCCCCAAATTCATGATTCTTTTGCTCCAGCTTCCTGAGTTCTGGGATTATGGGCATATGTTACCCCTCCTGGCTTTAAAAATTGTATATGTATATATATATTTTAAAAATATATTATATTCAGTGTAGTTGAGCAACCATATTCAAGTTGCTCTAAACACTTTGCTTTGTGAGAACACAGTTGACCACAGATTACAAAGTGCTAAACTGGTTATCATAAGGTAAATGATGTACATTTAGATGAAGAAAATACCATACAAATTGGCTTTAGATAATGGATCAGGCTTGAGTGAATGACTCTTAATTTCAACGGGCAGGAAAATATCTGTAGCCACTTGTTTCGCATTCTTGAAAGTGTATGTTAGAGGTCCACCACTAAATGATGAAGCATATAGATGGTTTTGTATTGCCCCTACCCAGCTGTCATTTTTCTGGTTTATGAATTCTTCCGTGTCTTAATAGGTGGTGGAGATGGGAGGGATGGGTGTGGAGACTTGTTCTCTGAGATGATATCATCGTCATTCCTGATGTTTCCTGCTCTTGTAAAGTTTATTCACACAGGAGAACTTCCTGCTGTACTAGACCACACCCTGAGTTTCTTAGCATATGCATAAGGAGGCTTAGTTTTGTAAAATGATTAAAAATTTTGCATTTCATCTTTGAATTCAAATTACTTTTAAAGTACCATTGTTTTTATAAAAAATAGCAAATAAATTGTTACTAAAACCTTGATACATATAAAAATAAAATTAATTACTACATATGTGAATTTAATTTTTTGAAGGTAAAAGTTTCCATTAAAAGTCTTTTGGCGTTTTGCTGTTGATACCCTTGCTGTGAAGTGCTGATCTCGGATCCAAGTAGACTCCCTTTGTGAACTTTCCTTGGCAATGTTCCCATGAGTCAGTGAGGACCTTGTGCAGCTTTTGCTTCTTGTTCTTTGTAACCTCTAGCAGACGTCAGTGTCCTTGAGCACATAGTTACTGCATTTGTGTTTTTACTCATCTCCTAAATAAAGACAGTAGAGGTATTTGGCTTACTATTATTTTTAAACAAAATATAGAAACAGTTTTAGTTGTGGGATATTTGTAATCCCTTACAAAGCACGAATGCTCATCTCTGTTGATTTTCAGTTAATATCACTGACCTAAGGGACTTGCCAACATCAAAAGTTCTTATTCATTGTTGCTATTTGTATTAATGTAAAGGTTGTGGAGCGTGCAAGTATAGACTTGAAGCATGATTTTGTGTTTAGAATATCATTTTTAAATTAAGCTTATTAAGCCAGGTGTGGTGGCTCAGTCCTGTCATGCCACCAGAGATCAAGGAAGGAAAAGGAATGCCACAAGCTCCAGGTCAGCATGGGTTACATAGTTTCAGGGCAGCCTGGGACCCTATCTCAAACAAACTTATTAAAACCTTAAATAGTCAAAATTGGCATTAATTTTCATACATTTCTTATTTAACGCACTGTTGAAAGTCGATTTCTTTTTTGTCATTATGACAAGGTATTTGACAAAACAATTTATGAGATGAGGGATTTATTTTGGCTTGCATTCATTTCATGGCCACTTGGCCACTTTGCTTCTGGGCCCATGTATGGTGAGACAAAACATCAGGGCCAGGATCAAGTGATGGAGCAGAGTTGCTCACCTCATGGTAGAAGAAGCAGAGAGAAACAGGAAAGAGGCAGTTACCTATTCCTCTTGTCAGATTCACTGATGGTTAGCACCCTCATTATCCATCACCTTTCAGTAGCACTACCAGCTGGGGGACCAGACCTTCACCACATGAGTCTTTGGAGCCATTTTATATCTAAACCGTAATATTCTCCTTAACTATATTCCTAAAACTGAGTATAGTAGTATTTTTTCCTGCCTTAGGTTTTCCTGAAAGTATTACTTATTTAGGGCTGGGGGTGTAGCTCAGCATTAGAGTGAATGCTTAGCATGTGCAAGGTCCTGGGTTTGAACTCCAGCACTTAACAAAAAAAAAAAAAAAAACACAAAAAAAACCCACAATATTCAGGTCTTGGCAGTGCTTCAGATCTTCATTCTAAAACTGGGTTGAGACAATTATGTAAACATTCTGTATCACCTGTAAAGAACCAAATAAATGTAATATTTTTTGCTGGTTCATTTTAGATGTTGGAAGTATAGTTTCTATACTAATATAGTTTGATTCTGTATTCTAATCTCATAATGTCCTTTAGCTATTCTTCTGATTGAATCTATGAGCATGTTTTGTTTATGTATCTTTCTTAATGAAGATGGGTATGGCAATGGAGATGACATTAAGAAACAGTTATGGTTAACCAGAATTTATTGTGGTGTGATCATCTTTTTCCTGTCTTCCATTCTGGTTTTAATGAGGTAACTCAGGAGGAGGAGTAAAGTAGATTTTTAACTTAACAAATGCTTATTTAAAGCCATATTATTGAGCAGTTTTCTTATCTAAGTTGGCAAACTGTTACCTATAGGACAAATGTGGCTGTAGCCTGTTTTTGTACAGCCAGCAAGCTATGGATGGTTTTACATTTTAAAGGTTTATAGAAAAGGAAGAATACTAGTACCCCAGACTGTGTGCAACTTACAGCACCTCAGACACTACTGTCTGCCTACATAGCACACGAAAAAAGATTTGCATCTGATTTGTAATCTGTCTTCTCTTACATATCTTTTAAAATCTGATAATACTTTTCACATTAAAAGGCCAATATATATTATATTAAGTATCTTTTTATGAATTGGAGAAGCTTTATGATTTTCTGAGAAACATCATAAATGTCATTATTTTAGCTTTATGCTTTTTTACCCTTCAGTATTTGTTGCACTACTTGTTTTAGTGCTCTTATTATCTACAGTAGTTTTTCTCCTTTTTTGTCAGAAAACTGACACTTTCCTTAGATGTATTCTAATATATATTTCTTGTACTATCAGAAGCTTAATATTTATCCTTAGTTCATTTGGATTTTGGGTGTCCCAACATATTTTGCTCCTCAAATTAATATTTTTCAGATCCTCAAAAGAAAGATTCAGAGACCAAGACTTAGCATCACGTGACAGAGACAGGAGTTCAAGAGACAGATCACCTCGAGATCGAAAAGATAAGAAGCGGTCCTATGAGAGTGCTAATGGCAGATCAGAAGACAGGAGGAGCTCTGAAGAGCGTGAAGCAGGAGAGATCTAATTAGCTGTGTATATATATCTTCAATCCTTAAGCTTCCTATGAGGTTACATGCTATTGTTTAGTTTACAGCTGTTCAGGGTGACAGTGAGCAGTTCCAGACACCAATCCAGCCAGGCTAGATGTATAGTATCTTAATGATTTGAACTGAACCTGTTTTCCTTGATAATGCCTAAAACTACATCCATAGTTTCTGGTGAACCTGTAATACAGTTCTGAACGTCCAGTTTTATATAATAAGATGCAGATCTCTATTCTTTCAAGTAGGAGTGATAGTGAATGAATTGTGTCACTTGCCTTGCGAGTTTTGAACATTTGTAAAATGCTGTCTTCCTTTCTACTTCAAACAGCAGCAGCTTTGGGAATTTTTCTTTTTAATTCTTCTGACTTTTGTATCTCATAATACCTGCGCCTCCAACTGTAAGAAAAGGGGCAGGGAAACAATATAACTTCTGTTCTAAGGTTCTATTCCAATTAATTACTAGTTGATTACAGTTCAGAGCATTTATACTGGAATGTGTGCTGGAAAACTTAAAATATGGGGGTGTTTTTGTTTGACTGTGCCTGTTTAGAATTGGAAGTTGAACAGCTGTTGCATTACATACTCTTGCTTTTTTATTGAAAATTTGAAATCAGATGTCTTGATTTTTGTTTTTCTGTTCTATTAAATTGCTACATTCAGGATGTTCTGAGGGGGGTGGGGGCAGGGACTGTTTCATAATAAGCGCTTGTTTTATTTTGTGTATGTGGAGTATAAAGGCTACACCCTTACTGTAAAAAGTAATACTAAAATGAAAGAAACAATCACCACCTCCATCATTAAACTGTAACTTGTCTAGTAAACTGTCACTGGAACTATGTGCTGTGGGTATCTCTTCTATTCTGTAACATCATTCACAGTGCCTTACTGTACAAGGCACCAAGGAAGTGAGTATATACCTGCAGATTCCAGATGAACTGTACTCCTGAGTCCCTTGCTGACTATTCCACTATTCCAGAGCAGTCTTTTAACAGTTTCTGTAGAGAAGAACTGGACCTGCAGAAGCCAATGGGAGTTTCTTGTTTGTATTTCTTGACAAGCCTGAATAAAAACAATATGTAACCCACATTGAAATGCAAGTTTCTGCATTAAAAAACTTTGTGTACTCACTAGTGACTTACATAGTAGTTAACACATATTATTTGTAATTCTAGATAATCTGAGAAACAAAAGTATATTCCCATCTAACCCTACCAACCAACTGTAGGCCGATAGCTGAGATTCTGGCAAGAGAGGACCCACCACAGTCATATCGTGGAGGATCCAAATGGAACCCTGCAGAGAATGACGGGATGAACAAGGGGCCCACAGCCACAGCCATTAAATCAAT
>PVHP010007476.1:0-56553 GCA_004024765.1 Zapus hudsonius
GCTTAGTAAGATCTGCTCAAAGTCAGACCATTTTTTTCTAAATTTCGATGTGTCATTTTTCCTTTCAGCTGAGTAGAGTTCCATCGTATAAATATACCACAGTTTCGCTGTCCATTCCTCCATAGATGGGCATTTGGGCTGATTCCAGTTCTTGGCTATTATGAATTGAGCTGCTATAAATATAGTTGTACAAAATTTTGTTTTATAGTCTTATATTCTAAGTATAATGCATTTTGGAGGGGTTCTCTGGCATGTACAAAATTCAATAAATGTAAAGTGAGTAATAAAAGTATTAAAGCTTTTAAAATGTATGGATGATACTGATAGTAAAGAGAAAAAAGTGGAAACACATGCAATAATAATGCAAAAGTGATAAAATATTATTGTATCTTTATGTGTTTTCTAATTTTGGATTGAGGTGGAGGAAGGTAATTAGTAGAAGTTGGAATGTCGTGTCTTCTGTGCCATTTCATCTGGTTTTGAGCCTGAAATAGTTAAGCTTTTGATGTCTAAAATGTAAGGTTTGAGAGTGACCAAGGTCACCATGAGACCACTCTGAAAGGAAGAAAGAGCTTTATTCAGAGAAAACGTGAGCTGCTGGGCTGTTTCACCAGGCCGGAGAAAAAGCCACCTGGAATGGTCAGATTTGTGTTTATAAGGGGAGGTGAGGCTATAAGAGTCTATGGGCCAGTCATAGCCACTCAAGCCATGCAGGTCATGTAGGTGGGGGGCCCAGGTGGTCATGTAGCTCTCAGCATGGGAGAAGGAATGTCCCTCTGGCCAAACAGATATAGCAGTTTGGGATCTTGCAAGGCAGGTTTTATCTCTAACCCCTGTTGGGGTCTGGTTTCGATATTCTGTTCAAAGCCTGCCATACCAGTTCTGGAATTCTCTTCAGGGGAAACTGAGGTCCTGTGGGTGGACTCCATTTTGGGGCCTGGGTTGCGACCTAACATGAAAGATTTGTCTTCCTTTTAGACTTCCCTTCTTCCTTTACCACACTTAGTTTTTCAGTTTGTGGAACAGACAGAATTTGTCACACTCCAGAGACTCCATAGTTGGCACATCCTGGGGTGGCTGATAGTTTAGCTAAGGAGTGTGTTGGATAATGGAGGAATGAAGAGAACACTGAGATTTATTTGTACATGAGGACCAATAGCAGTATTTTAAAAATAAAATTTATCTTAATTATCCATATTTAGATATACCAAATGAGCAAATAATGTGTTGGTGTCCCTAATTCCCTAATTTCCCTCTTCTCTGTCCCCAATCAGCTGGGTATCTTCCTCTATGGGCAAACTGGATCAGTCCATGGGGTAGGGGGTTATGGATAGCCTAGGAGTCAACCCGATTCCACCCACTTATGTATGTTTTTACTTGAGGGGGTCAATGTCTCTGGATATTTTCCTCCACCATGACTCTTAGAATCTTTTTGCCCCCTCTTCCGCTCAGTTCCCTGAGTCATGGTGGGTATTTGTTAAACCCATGAACGCAAAGAATAGACCACAGACTCAAATTTAGGCCAAATTGAAGCAAGCTGTATTTGTGCACACAGGAACTGGCCAGCGGCTATCTCCCCCAAATGCAAGGCTCAGGAGACCAGCAGCCAACAAAGGAAAAAGTGGGGCTTTTATCTCCAAAACCTCGGAACATTTCCAATAAGGAATTTATCAAACAGGAGTGCAATTAGGCAGGGCTTACAGAGGTGAAATAGTGCAGTTAGCTGTAAATTCCATGTGAGTCAAAATAACTAGATAACCTCTTCAAAGTATGAGCAACTTTTAAGGCATGTTTGCCTATTATCTTTGCATCTGTTTGCCCTCTCTGTTTCTGAGGGCAGCACTCTCCTCTTGTATAAACTATCCTTTCTTGTCTTAGGGGGGAGAAGTTTGGCCTCCCTGTAGTTAACTCTTTTACAAATTTTAGCTATTAACCCTTTTGCCCTGTTGGCATTTTGTCCTCTGGATCGCCTGGGTCTTCTCATGGCCCGGGAAGAGTGATAGCATAGCAGGGTGGGGAGATTAATGGGAGAGGTAGAGCACACGCAGAGAAATTCCAGGCCAGTTTAAGGTATGGTCAAATGAAGCAGAACTTTGTTCCAAAATAATTTCTAATTCCAGGATGGCATTTCTCTGGTTCTTCATATTAAGGCTGCTTTGTTGTTGAGGTCTTAGTGGCCTCTGTACTTCTGCTTTAGGTTGCGTTGAAAATCGTTGGTGTCTGTCTCACTGGCTCGATTGGCTGTGGTTGTAGGTCTCTTGTTTATCCCACCACTCTCTGCAGGGTTCCATATGGATCCTCCACAATAGGTCTGGGAGGGCTCATCTCTTGTCAGGGATGTCAGGCATCAGCCTGTGGCTCATTGGTAGGGTTGGAAAGACCACAGCTCTCTCACTATTTTCTGGAAAATACAAAAAGAATCTCCATCGGAGAGTGAGATCAGTATAGGTTAACTGAGATACACATTTCTGAATTGGCTAGTTCTATTGTGAGTAGCCTCTTTGTAAATCACTTGTAAAGTGAATTTCTCTTTGGGGGCCCAAGATTTTGGTTCCCAGTGCATTTCGCCCTGAGTCCCCAATTCCAATCAAGGGCTTCCCATCACTGAGTGGATTACTTGGCTAAATTAAAAGCTGTTGATTGCCTCCCCCAGGCTTTGGCCTCCATTGCATAAGTGTTCGTGTCTTGGTTCACTGTTCTCTCCCAGTAGGAAGTGTGTTCAGCCTATGGCAGCAGACTGCGTTTTATATCAGTGGTCTCTGTTTATTCCAACTATTATTGACCAGTTTCCTCTGTCAGTTTATGCTGTGCCACCAATTGCAGTATTTTTGAATACTGAAGTATTAAATACTCTATGGAAGGGATAAGGCTGTTGAAATCAAACTGTAGCTTCCAAGTTCTCAGTTCACTGGCAGTATATGGCAGATAGGTAGGCACAGGGGTTGGGACACCTACTAACTTAAGGCTTGGGTCTGTCAAGTCATCTTTCGGTGATAGAGTCTGATTCTAGTCACAGAAAAGGGTTAATAGCCATCATACCTTTCACTTCCCAACTCAAGCCTTCTGCTACCTGAACTGTGTCCAGGTCTCTCCCCCTCTATAACTGCTTTCCCAGCTATCTCTCATCCAGGGGCTATAAAATGTCCTCAGGCTCCCTGACTTGTAATTGGTCTTCAGAATAACTGAGTTTTAATAGTCTTCCTGTTTACATGGCTCTAGGCCATAGCTTCCATAACATGGATGGAGACAAAATGGACCTCCTTTCAAATGCTGACCAGTTAGTTACATAGGAGGATCCATATCCTCCTAAAACCTCTGAGTGGATTCAAGGTTTGTGAGAATCATGGGCTTTTGCTATAAATAGGACTGCCAGTCTCTTTTCACTTAGACTGCCTAGTGTATCTTTTGGATAAGGCTTCTGTTTCCTCTCCCTCCACTTAGGGTTGTGGCTATAGCCATATGCTGCCCACTCCTTTTTGCTGTATGCCTTTCTATTTCTTATTTTTCAGAAATCCTGTTATCTCCTTTGTGGTTTCTAATGCCATCCTATCCCCTCTTTGGTATAATCTATTTTTTGTTATTCTGATGCTTCTCATTTATGCCACATAGAGGCAGTTTTTAATCTGCCTTATTATCCCCCAGCCCTACCGGTATTATTGATTTTGGTCATTTGTTTAAGATGTGTACGTCTGTAATCTTAGTTACCTGGGAGGTCGAGTCAGGAGGATCACAAGTTCAAGATCTGAGTTCAAGGGCAGCCTGGGCAACTTGGAAAGACTGTGACTCAAATTAAAATAGAAATGGGTACTTCAGTACAACCTCTCCCAAAATAGTATTGCTCTTTTTCCCTGTGAATATCTTGTGGAGAGATAGTTTCAGCATATGTAAGTATGTTGTTCCTTATAAGACTTTCATTCATCATTTTTATTATCCACTGCTAATTATTGTTGGAGCAACTTTTTACACAATATAATTATTAAATAATGTTAATGTTTGAGCATTAACTTTAGATATACTAATCTTTAAAATAGCTTTGTTGAGATATAGATCATAAAATTTTATGTGTACAACTGAATGAATTTTAGCACACTTAGAGTTATTCAATCTATAACCCCAGTCTAGTTTTTAAAAAATACTTTCTTCTTATGTAGAAACTTTATGTCATTTTATAGCCAGTTATCATTCATCTTCTTTCACCTCTGCAATTGTAAGTGTGTTTTCTATGTATTTCACTTTTTGGGACATTTCATATAAATAGAATGATACATATATATATATTTAGATGGGGTTTCACTGTTTATCTGGTCATGCTAGGCTGGCTTCAAATTCATGATCCTTCTGCTTCAGCTTCCTGTATAGAGCTGCTACCACATCCATCTGTTTATGTTTCTTTTTAGTCAAATGTAACCTTTTTGTTACATATGAGGGAGAGGTGTTTGATTCTCTGTTCTTTTGAAAGTTCCCTAAGTAAGATCTGCTCCAAGTCAGACCATTTTTCACTAAATTTCAATATGTCATTTTTCCTTTCTGCTGAGTAAAATTCTATCATGCAAATGTACCACAGTTTTGCTTTCCATTCATCCAGGGATAGGCATTTTGGTTGATTCCAATTCTTGGCTATTATGAATTGAGCTGTTATAAACATGGTTGAACAAATGGTTGAGCTGTGCTGAGATATGACATCTCTTGGGTAGATGCCTAGTAGAGGGATGACTGGGTTCTTTGGTAGCTCTATGCCCACTTTGTTTAGGATTCTCCACAGTGCTTTCCATAGTGGTTGAACGAGTTTGCAATCCCACCAGCAATGAATGAGTGTTCCTTTTTCCCACATCCTTGACAGCAACTATCGTTGTTAGATTTCTTTATGATTGCCATTCTGACTGGAGTAAGGTGGAATCTCATTGTAGTTTTGATTTGCATTTCCCTGATGATTAAGGATGAAGAACACTTTCTTAAGTGAGAAAAGGCCTTTTACATTTCCTCCTCTGTGAATTCTCTATTGAGATCAATGCCCCATTTTGCGAGGGGGCTGTTAAATTAATATTTTTTTTTTTGGGTTCTCTGTAAGTTCTGGAAATTAGGCCTCTGTCTGAGTTATAACTGGCAAAAATCATCTCCCAGTTTGATGGGGTTCTATTGTCTCTGACTATGGTATGTTTGTCTGTACAGAAGTTTTTGAGCTTGATGAGGTCCCATTGGTTAAGTGATTGTTGCACTTCCTTGGCTACTGGAGATTTGCTCAGGAAGTTTTCCCTACTCCTATCTCATGTAGAGTTCCCCCTATTTTTTCTTCCAGGGTTTTTAGTGTTACAGGTTTTATGTTGAGGTCCCTGATCCATTTGGAGTTGATTTTTTTTACATGATGAAAAGGAGTGGGTCTATTTTCATTTTTTTTACATGTGTTTATCTAGTTTGTCCAGCATCATTTGTTGAAGATGCTATCTTTAGACCAGCGTACATTGTTGGCACCTTTGTCAATAATCAAGTATCTGACATTACTTGCATTAAGAGCGGGGTCTCCAATCCTATTCCCCTGGTCTGTCTGTCTGTTTTTATGCCAGTGCCATGCTGTTTTAGTTACTATGGTTTTGTAGTATGTTTTTAGGTCAGGCATGGTGATACCTCCTGAGTTTTTACTTAGAATGGTTTTGCTATCCAAGGTCTTTTGCCCTTCCAAATAAATTTTGAGATGGTTTTTTCTGTGTCTGTGAAGAAAGAGGTTGGGATTTTTATCAGCATGGCATTGAATCTGTAAATTGCTTTTGGAAGGATTGCCATTTTTACTATATTAATTCTCCCTACCCAGGAGCATAGAATATCTTTCCATCTTTTCAAATCCTTCTCTATTTCCTTCTTGGACGTTTCAATGTTTTCATTATACAAGTCTTTCACAACCTTGGTTAATGATATTCCAAGGTATTTGATTTTTTTTGAGGCTATATAAAAATGGGACAGTCTCTCTGATGTCTTTTTCTGTATGCTTGTCTTCTGCATAGAGGAAGGCTACTGATTTTTGTGTGTTAATTTTGTGTCCTGTCATAGGCTCTTTTGGATCATAGATATACATGCCACTTTGCATCTGGCTTTATGTGGGTGCTGGGAAATTGAACCTGGGCCACTATGCTTTGAAAGCAAGCACCTTTAATCACTAAGCCATCTCTCCCAGCCCCTTTCTTTCTTTTTTATTGTCAAATTATTGAAAGAAAAAAATATATTTTATTTATCTCTTCACTAGTTAATGAACATTCACACCTTTATTTAGCTATTAGCTATCATGTTTTAGTTTTTATCAGTAATACATATATTAACATTATATACATGTTTATGTTTGGATATATATTTTTATTTTCATTTGTATCCTAGGGGTGAAATGTTTGGGTTTTATGATGTGCTAGTCAAGACTTTTTGTCACTCTGACAAATACTTGAGAGGAACAATTTAAGGGGATATTTATAGCTTACCGTATCAGAGGTTCCAGTTAATGGCCAGCTGGCTCCATTGTTCCTGGGCCTGTGGTGAAAACATCATGACGAAGGACTGTTGGAGTAGAGCTGCTTACTTCATGGTGGTCAGAAAGTAGAGTGACTATCAGGAGCTGGGGACAAGGCATATTTTTGTAAGACACTCACTCAGTGACCTACTTCCCCTAACAGGTCCCACTTTTTGCTTTCCACTACTTCTCAGTAATGTTATCACATTGTGACTCTATCAAGGGATTACCCATTGATTAGGTTAGAGCCCTCATTATTTAATTACTTCACAGTGATTAAATCCAGTAGCCAGGGACCAGGCTTTCAACATGTAATTCTTTTTGGGAGATACTCTATATATGAAGCATAATGCATGATGATTCTGTTCTTAACTATCTTAGAAATTACTAAACTCTTCCAGAATTACTGTACTATTTTATATTCTTACCAGCATTGTATGCAAGTTCTGGACTTTGTGTGTACCAACAATAGTTGTACCAACTATTTTGACTAGTCATTGTGATGAACAAAATGTCATTGTGATGAACAAAAAATAGGTACATTGGACTTTATCAAAACTAAAAAGTTTTGGACTGGGGAGACATCTCTGGGTAAAACACTTGCTGTGCAAGCACAAGGTCCTGAGAATGGATGCCTGACACTCACATACATGCCTGATGAGCATGGCAGCCCATTGGTACCCCAGTACTCAGGAGGTGGAGGGGGGATCCAGATTCCTGGGGCAAGTGAGTCAGGTAGAATCTGGGCTCTGGAGGTGGGTACTCACCTGTGCCAGAGATCCCAGTCAATTGGACTTAGAGAGGAAGATTCCCCCACCCACACCTGGACAGGCTACCCCTTGGCTAGGATGAGCTGAGATAGGCATGGCAAAGCTGTGACTCAAGATCATAGTGGGCCATCCCCTGACTGCCTGCATGAATCTACCTACCTACCCTAGTCCCCCACTTTATTTGTAATGCAAAAGTTTTTAGTTTTTTTGTTTTTGTGTGTATATGCTGTGTATTTGTGTGTTCACATGTGCTGGCACATGTATGTTGTGTGCATACATGTGGCCACATGTGATGTTGAATGTCTTCCCTGATTGCTTTCCATTTTATTTATTGAGACAGGGCCCTTCACTTGAACCTTGAGCTTGCCAATTTGGCTAGTCTGCCTCGCCCACTTGCCCCAGGAATCTGGATCCCCCTCCACCTCCTGAGTGCTTGGGTACAAATGGGCTGCCATGCTCATCAGGCATGTATGTGATTGTCAGGAATCTATTCTCAGGACCTTGTGCTTGCATAGCAAGTGTTTTAACCACTGAGATGTCTCCCCAGTCCAAAAGTTTTTAGTTTTGATAAGGCCCAATATACCTATTTTTTGTTGTGCATGCTTTTGATATCATGTCTAAGAAATTATTGCTTAAAGTCATGAATATTGTTACTTTTCTATAAGTATATTTTAGTTTTTTAGTGCTTTGATTTATTTTGAATGAATTGTGTATGATGTGAGGTGGAAGCATTGTTTTCATTCTTATGAATGTGAATATCAAGTTGTTCAGTATCATTTGCTTATAAAATTATTCTTTTTTGAAAAACATTTGTTTGAGAGAGGGAGAGAGAGAATGAGTAAAAAAAAAAAAAGAATGGGTGCACCAGGATCTTTTGCCCTGCAAACAAACTCCAGACAAATGCACCACATTGTGCATCTGGTTTCATGTGGGTACTTGGGAATTGAACCCTGGGCTGGCATGCTTTGCAAGTGAGTTCATTTAACTGCTGAGACATCTCCACAGCCCAAAATTATTCCTTTTCTATTGATTCCTTTGAAGCAACAACTTTATTCAACAGCAACATAATTGTAAGGGCTTCTGTCTAGACTTTGAATTCTAGTTCATTGATGATTATGTCACTATTATGCTATCTTGATCATTGTAGCTTTGTATTAAGTTTTGAAATTGGGACATGTGAGTCATCCAATTTCATTCTTTTCCACTAATGTTTTGGCTGTTAGAGGTACTTGCATGCTCCTGTGAATTTGAAAGATCATATTATCAGTTTATTCAAGAATGCCAGTTGTGACTTTGATAGGGATTGTGTTTCATCTGTAGATAATTTATGGAGTATTATCATCTTAATAACATCAAATCTTCTGAACCTTGAACATAGGGTACCTTTATAGTTAATTTAGTTATTTTATAATTTATTTCAGCTTTTTTAAATGATTTTCAGACTATATTATACACTTTTTAAAAAATACAGTTAAAATTTTTTTTTTTTGTGGTAGGGAGTCACTCTAGCCCAGGCTGACCTGGAACTCACTCTGTAATTCCAGACTGGCCTCGAATTCATAGTGATCCTCCTACCTCTACTTACCAAATGCTGGGATTAAAGGCGTGTACCACTACACTCAGCTTAATATATTTATATTTTTAAAAAAATCCATATATTTTTATTTTGTTTTAAACTTTTTATATATTTTTTTTATTTATTTGAGGGGGAGCGAGAGAAAGAGGCTGATAAAGAGAATGGGTGTGCCAGGGCTTCCAGCCACTGTAAATGAACTCTAGACACATGTGCTACCTTGTGCATATGGCTTTATGTGGGTCCTGGGGAATTGAACTTGGGCCCTTCTGCTTTGTAGCCATCTCTGCAGTCCTGTTTTTTTTTTATTGATACTGTTATAAAAAGCAACTTTATAAGTCATTTTTCTCTTTCTTTTCTTTCTTTTTTTTTTTTTTTGGTGCTATTGGAGATCAGAATAAGGACCTATCAGATGTTAGGCCAGTACTTTACTGTTGAGCTATAATCTCAGGTCTTCATGGGTAGTCTGTACTGTATTTTGGCTATTTAAGAATGAGTCTTGGGCTGGAATGGTGGCACATGCCTTTAGTCCCAGCATTCTGGAGGCTGAGGTAAGAGGGTTGCTGTGAGTTTTCAGGTCAGCCTGGGCTAGAATGAGTGAGACCCTGCCTCAAAAAAAAAAAAAAAAAAACAAAAAACCCAAGATGAGCTTTGAGGGTAATATTACTTTATTTTAGCTTGGGCTTACCACTTTTGTCCAGGCTGGCCTTGAACTCAAGTCAATTCTCCTACTTCAACTTCCCTAGTGTTTGGATTAAAGGCTTGAGCTTCCATGCTTACCTTTTTTTTTTTTTTTTAAAAAAAATCAATTTCCCCCTTTTTTTTTTAAATGGAGGTGTTTGCAATGTTAGGAGGAACTAGGTTGTAATAGGTTAATGTACTGTTTTCCTCTATTAGGTTGGTGTTTAGGGCACCATGCTCTATCCCTGGTCCTTCCCTGAGAGAATGTTATTGAATATTATTTGCAGCAATAGTCCCTATCTAGGGGTAAACCTACTATGAAAATAAAATAGCAGTCTACTACCAAGCAATAACCCCTTAAGTACCAGTGGTTTTAGGGAGTAAAGGGACACTGGTAGTACTGTATAATCTAATATACTAGTTATTATATTATTGTGGGTGTGAGTGGAAATTAAAAGAAAAGAAAAAGAAAACAGTGTCACTGCCCACTGCCCGCAGGGGTAATGATTAAAACACACACACAAACAAACACATACACACCACTTATGGGTGGAAGAACGCGTGTTCTCTCTTTATTGCTCTCTCAGATCTCAGACCTCATACCTCTCTTCCATAAATGAAATCAGAATATATAGAGCTCCTTGCCAATCAGGGAGCTATTGGTCTATGATAAGAACCTGTGAGCATGATGTACAACTAGCCAATCAGGACTACCTCCTGAAAACTATTAAGCTCTAAGCCCCTCTTGGCAAGCTGTCAGGTGCCGTCCTGAGATTAAGCCATGGTGTGCCTCCATGGGCTCCCAAAGGCTTTTGCCCCCGACAGTTAGTTGGGCTGTAGAACAGGGACAGAAATAATTAAAACAAGAGGAGGTATGGGAGTTTTGGTTAAAGGTAGACTGATATACAAAAAGAAAAAAGGAAAGAGTATAAAGAAAAGAAAGAAAAATAACACATAGAAGGCAAGAAGAGAGTGAGTCTTGGCTGGCCTGCTAAATTGACCTTTGGTAGTGTAGGAAGAAGGAATAGTCGTAGGGAGAAAGAGCTGGCTGAAATACAGGGCATGAAGACCGACTTGAGTAAAAGTTGAGTCTTGTCTGGAGATCTCAGTGTTCTTTCCCTGGGTCATAGAAACCTGTCCCACTTCTGGGAGCTCTCTCTGCATTGGATAGCCATGTTTTCCCTTGTGAATCTTGCTCTGGACAAGCTCCATGCGGTTCTTCACCAGTCAAGTCCTTACTTGGGAGGATCAGCCCCAGTTGTGTGAAGTTTACTTGTGGAGATAATTGACTCTATTCTGTGAGATAGGAATGGCTGATTCAGTTGACCACTGCTTAGCAGCCATTGCTGGCACCAGGCAGGGGCAGGCCCTGTTTCTATGTGGTAGCTGGAATAGTATTTGTGGCTGTTGTGTTGATCATGGGGAGGGTTTACTAGGGTATTAGGCAGGTGTATCATGAGGATGACAGGGACAGCTGCTGAGTATTTCTGTTCCTTTTGTTTCCCTAACAAGAATCAGCCACTCCCTCAGACATGGCTTCTAAGCTTCCATCTTACATGGAAATTGCAATATGTTATATTAAAAATTACTAATAGATCTTAAGTATTCTAACTATGTATATAAAATATAAGTATTTGAAAAATACATGTTAATCATCTTGATTTAATCACTATATAATTTATGTAATTGAAAACATATTGTATATAATAAAGTTATTTATGTTCTGTCAACTATAAATAAGAAAACCAAAACCCCTTTACTTAGTGTCTTCTCAGTTTTTTAAAATATATATTTATTGTCCATAATGAGTTACATTATATAGTGGGCAAACAATGAGTTGTTATCCCCAATTCCCCAATGCCCCCCCTCCCCATCCCCAATCAGCTGGATATACTCCTCTGCGGGTCGTCTGGATCAGTCCTTGTGGCAGGGGACCATGGATAGCCCAGTACTCAGCCTGGTTCTCCTGGCCCAAGTGTGTTGTTACTGAGGGGTGCCATGCCTCTGGATAGTCTCCCCCCACCACGGCTCTCACAATCTTTCCTCCCCTCTTCTGCTCAGTTCCCTGAGTCATGGTGGGGGAGTATTAAGGCTGCTTTAATGTTGTGAGCTTAGGGCTCTTTGTGTCAAAAATTGTTGGTTTCTGACCCTCAGCTTATCCTGTGTTGATTGAATGGCTGTGGCTGTGGGTCCCTTGTTCATCCTGTCATTCTCTGCAGGATTCTATGTGGATCCTTCACGATATGGCTCTGGTGGCTCATCTCTTGCCAGGATCTCAACTATCTGCCTACGATCGGATGGTAGGATTAGATGGGCCACAGCTCTCTCGCTGCATCCTGAAAAATACAAACACATTCTCCATCGGAGAGAGAGAGATCAGATCTCTCTCTAGGTTAACAAATATACACAATTCTGGACTACCAAGATTCTATTTTTAGTAGCCTCCCTGTCAGTCGCTCCCATAGGGCATATTTTCTTGTGAGCCCAAGAGTATGGGATCTGGTACCTATCACCCTGAATCCCCAGTTCCAGTCAAGGGCTCCCCCTCCCTAAGTGGAATATTTGGCTGAATTTAAAACCTGTTGATTGTCTCCCCCAGGCCCAGCCAGGCACGAGTGCTCCTTTCTTGGTTCGCTGTTCTCTCCCAGTAGGAGGTATGGTCAGCCGCAGACTATATTTCATGCCAGTGGTCTCTGTTTTTTTTTTGTCTCTGTTTTTATCCTGTTATATTTTATATTAAGAAATTTTGGAGATATTTTCTTTTAATTCTTTTGGCTTTTAACTTTATATTAGAAGAATACATTTTTGTCCCCATTTTGACAATATCCTCACCTTTACAACAAATTTTCTTTCACTTTGAAAACCTTTCTTTAACATTCCTTGTAAGGTAGTCTAGTGGTGATAAAGTTTCTGAGCATTTTTGTCTTAAAGCAGAAACTTTTATCTCTTCTCTATTTCTGAAGGCTGTGTTCACCACTGTCTTCATCAGGCTAGCTAGCCCATGAGCTTTTATGGGATTCTGTCTCTTCCTCTCCTCTTGTTGTAGATATTCTGAGATTACAGATACATGCTGCCATTTCTGGATTTTGCATCCAAATTCAGGCAGGTACTCATGCTTGTGTGGTGTTTTATCCACTGAGCCATCTCTCCAGTCCCTTTTGCTTCTGTTTTTCTGTGCTGCTTTTTTTGAAACTTCCATAAAGACACATTAGTTTACCTTATGATGAACCATAAGTTCCTGTGGCTTTCACTCTCTTTCCATTCCTTTTAAAAAACTGAGTAATTTCAAATGACCTTTGAGCTCACTGGCTCTTTCTGGTCCACTGAATGTGCATTGAAGCTCTTGTGGAAATTTTTTCAGGTTAGTCATTGTTGTTCCTCAGGGGCAAAATTTTTTATGTGTTTTTTATTTGTTGACTTTCTTATTTTGATCATGTATTCTTTTCCTGATGCTATTTAGTTGTCTATGTTTTTTGAGTTTTTTAAAGATGCTTGTTTTATTCTTTCAAGACAAGGTCTCACTTTGTAGTCCATGCTGGCTTGGAACTCCCATGGCATTCCTCCTGCCTCAGACTTCCAATTGCTGAGATTGATTACAGGTGTGACCTACTAGCTAAGTGGATTATTTTAGATTAGTAAGGCAATTTGTGGTTCTTCATTTCTGTCTGTCTCTTGACAAGGTCTTATGTAGCTCAGGCTGGCTTTGAACTTTCCATCTTCTTGCCTCCATTGCCTGAGTTCTGAGATTATAGGTGTATGCTACCATGCCCAGGTAATTTTTCTTTTTCTTTCTCTTTTTCTCTTTCTCTTTCTCGGTCTCGGTCTCTCTCTGTCTCTGTCTCTCTTTTTCTTTCTTTCTCCTCCTCCTCCTTCTCCTTCTCCTTTTCCTCTTTCTCCTTTTCCTCTCCCTCTCCCTCTCCCTCCCCTCCCCTTCTGTCTCCCCCCCCTCTCTCTTTTTTGAGGTAAGGTCTTACTCTAGCCCAGACTGACCTGGAACTCACTCTGTAGTCTCAGGTTGGTCTCAAACTCAGTGATTCTCCTACCCCTGCCTCCTGAGTGCTGGGATTAAAGGCATGTGGCACCACCATGCCTGGCCATTTCTTTTTCTTTTCAAAATATTTTTTGTTTGAGAGAGACAGAGAGACAGAGAGAGACAGAGAGACAGAGAGAGACAGAGAGACAGAGACAGACTATTGCCACACCAGGGCCTCTTGCTCCTACAAATGAACTCCAGACCCATGTGCCACTTTGTGCATCTGGTTTTATGTGGGTACTAGGGAATCAAACCCAGGCTGGTATTCTTTGCAGGCAAGTGCCTTTAACTGTTGAGCCATTCTCCAGCACACTTGCTCTATTTTTTTTTAAAATTACTTACTTGCAAGAAGAGACAGACAGACACAGAAAGAGAGAGAATGGGCATGCCAGGGCCTCTAGCCACCGCAAATGAACGCCAAATACTTGCACCACTTCATGTATCTGGCTTTGTGTGGATACTGTGGAATCAAACTCCGGCCCCTAGGTCTTGCAGGAAAGTGCCCTAACTGCTGAGCCATCTCTCCAGCCCCCAGTTCCATTTCTTTAGAGTTAAGCAGTGGTGCTAATCTGACACCAGAGTCTATGGGAGCTGACTGGCAAGTTGTCATTAGGATCACTGGGGCAGCCTGCAGTCTGGATTTACAGCCACTAACCTGTCACTGGAGAGGATCTTAAGTGTAAGGATGCTGTTTTGGCCCTGGAACTGAATTCTGATATCAGTGTTCAGCAAGGTGGGCTTGGTACTGGCATCCACAGTGAAATGGGTTGGCCACTTTACTTCCATCTCCACAAGGAAAGGTCTCTTTCCTCTTGCTGCATGGGCCTGAAGGTGAAATGAATGATATAAATTGACCTTCCTACACTCTGCCATTTGCCTTTTCATATTCTTTGCTATAACTGGTTGCTACAATTTTTTTTGCCTAGATTCCGTAGCCCTTTTAAGGTATTTTTGTGCTTTGATGGTTGCTCAAATTGATGTTTCTGAGGATATGAACACTGGACACTCATGTTGCACTATCTTGCTGATAATAACTGGTTTTGGTTAGGTTTTAGGAGGGACTGATATAACATGTTTGTGTTTGATTAGCTGCTTTTAGAATTTAAATATTAAAATTTTTATGGTCCACCTATTCCTTGAAGAAAAGTGAGGTGAGATTTAACACACAGCACAGCAAACCTAGAGTTCATTATGACTTTCCTATTTCTGTATTGAAAAGCTTCTTATTAATGCCAGTGGAGTATAAGATCAGAAGAAATTCCTCTTAAGAACCTTGAAGCTCTGTGTTTTTTGCATACTTGACCCAGGAATTTGAGATCTGAGAACAAGATGCTTGTGATTTTCTTAGAAATTAAGGACTTCTGAGCCAATGCTTTATCTATGCTTGGCCCACCCGGCATAAATTCCTAAATTCCTAATAACAATAAAAGAAACTCCACTCTCAAACAAAAGGCGTTAAGAAATTAATGTATGTTTCTTAAAAATGGCCTCAGTTGTCATCAGATCCTAAATTTTTGTGCAGGAGGCATGAGGTTAGGCTATTAACGGGAAATGGTGGTCATTTAAAGGCTTTATTCTTTTTTCTATTATAGGTGAAGGGTAAGTCCACTTTGCCATTCAGCATTTTGTCAGATGGTCTATTTACAGTTGGTTACATTGAGGGACTCTACAAATCACAACAAAACAAATTACAGTTATTTCTCAGTCTTAAATAGTTACCACTTTATTTTTATTATTTTCAGCTTATCTCTTATGCCTAATAAACCTGGGTTGTGTTAATTTTCTAGGTTTATGAATTAATTAACATCAGTAAACTTTCAAGTTTCAAATATAAGTGCATGATTATTAGTGGTTTTTAAATTTTTTATTTATGAGAAAGAGAGAGAACAAGAGAAAGAGAGAGAAAGAATATGAATGAGAATGAGAATGAGTGTGCCAGGCCTCTTGCTCCTTTGTCTGGCTTTCCATGGTTACTGGGTGATGGAACCCTGTCTGTCAGGCTTTGCAAGCAAGTACCTTTTATCACTGAGCCATCTCTCTAGTCCTATTAGTATTTTTTTTGTAGTCATATTTTTGTAGTTTTAGGCAGCAAGAATTTATCTGCAATTATGCTACTGTATTATGGCAGTTTTCCAGCTAAATAAAAAGCAGGTTGATTTTGTGTACTGTGATTATTATACTTTTTGGGTCACCTTTTCCTCTTGACTTTAAAAATTTTTTATTATTATCCATAATTAGATACACTTAATAAGGGAATAATGTGTTGATGTCTTAAGTTCCTCTATTTCCCTCTTCCCTGTCCCCAGTCAGTTGGATTTCCTCCTCCGTGGGCAGTCTGAATCAGTCCATGGGGTAGAGGGCTGTGAGTAGCCTAGAAGTCAACCCAGTTCCACCCCCTCCCCTTTGCATGTTGTTACTGAGGTGGGCAATGTCTCTGGATATTCTCCCCCACCATGTCTCTTACAACCTTTCTGCCCCACTCTTCCCCTCAGTTCCCTAAGTCATGGTGGGTGAGTATTAAAATTGCTTTGTTGTTGAGGCCTTAGGGGTCTCTTTACTTCTGCTTGCAGTTGTGTTTAAAATCGTTGGTGTCTGTTTCACTGGTTTAATCCTGGGTTGACCGATTGGCTGTGGTTATAGGTCTCTTGCTTATCCCATCACTGCCTGCGGGGTTCCATGTGGATCCTCCACGGTAGGTCTGGGGTGGCGCATGTCTTGCCAGGATGACAGCTATTGGCCTGTGGTTCAATGGTAGGGTTAGAAGAGCCACTGCTCTCTGAAAAATACAAATAGAATCTCCATCGGAGAGTGAGATCAGTATAGGTTAATTGAGATACACTTTCCTGAGTTGGCTAGATTCTATTGTTGGTAGCTTTTTGTAAATCACTTGTAAAGTGAATTTCTCTTTGGGGTCCCAAGATTTTGGTTCCCTATGTAATTTACCCTGAAATCCCAGTTCCAGTCAAAGACTCCTCTTCACTGAGTGGATTTCTTGGCCGAATTTCTCTTGACTTTTTTTGGTTTTATTTAGATTTATTTTTTTCTAAGGTACATGTTTAAATCTCCTCCTCCCACTGTAATCATCTGGCTGTCTTGATAGTTAACCTATTATGGAGTTGGTATAATTGTCCTTTATTCAATACAGATATATACCCAAGAATTGAACTAAATTTAGTTTTTTTTTTTTTGTTGTTGTTGGTAGGGTCTCACTCTAGCCCAGGCTGATCTAGAATTCACGATGTAGTCCCAAGGTGTCCTTGAACTGAAGGCTATCCTACCTCTGCCAGCTGAGTGCTAAGATTAAAGGTGTGTACCACCACGTCCAGCAATTAAGTTTTTTTTTAAGGGGAAAGTTATATTGAAATTAGTTTACCAATGTCTCTCCTCTTTCCTTAACTGTTCTGTTTTTCAGAACAACTAAGTCATTTAGTTCTTTCCCTACTCTTGCTTGTTTTTTTTTCACATTAATGTTTGTGCCTTTTGCATTGTTCTTTGGCATCTTTCTGTAGACATTTTTGCTTTAAAAAATTGAGCCACCCAATTTCATAGCACCTTAATTTTTTATTATGCTTTTCCTTGAATATCTAAGATACCATTTACTTTTGCTTATGACCTGTATATTTCTATAACTTTTTAAGATGTACAAGCATAGGATTTTTGTTTTTTATTCATAATTGCTATTTCCCAGAGCCCAGAATCTTGTTCAACATGTTTGTTGAATGGCTGTCTAGCTACTGTAATGCTTCTTCATTACAAGACAAGTATAAAGACAAGGGCTCAGTTATTATATAGTCTTGGATTTGTTTGTTATTTTTGTAGTGCTGGAGATTGAATAGGGCCTGTGCAAACTAGACAAGTACTCTACCACTAAATTACATATCCAGCCTCTGTTCTAGATTTGAATCCTGGTTTTATTTCTTATTAATTTTGTGAGCTAGAATAGGTGAATTAAGAATCTGTTGCCTGTTTTCCTGGCCACTATTACCTGTTAGATGTAAAAGTGTGCCATCTCAGTTCACTATGACATCTTAAACATCTACTAGGGGGCTAGAGAGATGGCTCAGTGGTTTCAAAGCCTGATGGCCTGGGTTCAGTTCTCCAGTACCTATGTAGAGCCAGACACACAAAGTGGCACATGTGTCTGGAGTTTTGTTTGCAATGGCAGGAGGCTCTGGCATGCCCATTCTCTATTTCTCATAAATAAATAAAAACATTTAAAAATACCTATTGAGTTTTAATTGACATATAATAAACCATATCTCTTTAAACTTGATAATGGTTAAATTTTGATGTGAGTTTTCTTCCATGAGTCCATCATTGTAGCTCCCAATAATTTCTCTGTCCCTTTAAAATTCTTCCTTCTTTTCTTCTTTCTTCTCTTTTGTTTTGTTGCAATATATTTTACTATATTGAAAATGAGTCAGTAGTAATACACTATAAATTCTTATTTTTATACTCACCAAAATAGTAACTTTTTTGCAATATGGTACAGAAAGCTTGGACACATTTAAATGACTGAAAACTAGGGAGAAATATTATTGAAAACTGTAATAGATAGATGTATGAAAAATTCCCCAGTCCTTATTGTAATATTGCATAGTACAGTTAAAACATGGCAAACTAATGTAGCACAGAAATAAAAGCAAAAACAAACATCAAAGAAAGAAAGCCAAAAGAGTAAAATTGTTAAGCAGCTAACAGTTCAAACTTAGTAATTAAATCTGTTGTCACTGGGCTGGAAAGATGGATTAGTGGTTTAAGTGCTTCCTTGTAAAGCCTGACAGCTTGCGTTTGATTCCCTAGTACCCATGTAAAGCCAGATGCCCAAAATAACACATCCATCTGGAGTTTCTATGAAATGACAAGAGGCCCTGGTAGCCACATACCTCTCTTTCTTTCTCTCTCACTCCTTGCAAATAAATAAAAAGTTTAAGGGGTTGGAGAGATGGCTCAGCAGTTAAGGTGGTTGTCTGAGAAGCCTAACAACCTGGGTTCAATTCCCCAGTTCCCACGTAAAGCCAGTTGCACAAAGTGGTGCATGCATCTAGAGCTTGTTTGCAGTGGCTAGATGCCCTGGCACGCCAATTTGGTCTCTCACTGTCTCTCTGCTTTCAAATAAAAAAATAAAAATATATATATGGAAGTATATCGTTTTAGAGTAGCAAACATGGTTCTGAACATAAAGCAAACTGTATTGGCTTTGTAGTTGTCAGTCTTTTAAACTTGGTATTTCTCAAGCATTAAAATCTTTTCTAAGGATTGAGTAGATTCCATATAAATGCTGAACCATATAAATAAAATTAGAAGGCAGCAAATTTACCTATCTTTTCTTCTCTGTCCTCTTCTTTCATCTCTAAGGAACTAGTGATATGATTTTCTGACACTGCCATTTTTCATTATTTTAAAATTTTATATAAATCAATTGTAATCTATGTACTTATTTTTAACTGCTTGTTTCTATTTAGTTATTTGTGGTGTATCTGAATTGCTGTATGCATCAGTACTTTCGCATTTTTACTGAAGGGTAGTCCATTGTGTTAACCTACCGTGATTTTTTTTTCTCCATTCATAGCTGGATACATGAGTTGCTACTTTTTTCTGTTACAAGTAAAGCTTCTATGAACATCTATGAATACATCTTGGTGTGATTGTGTTTCTGCTTTCTTGAGAAAATACCTAGGAATGGAGCGAGTAGTTTAAGTTTATGTGGTTTAACTTTCTTTTTTTTTTGGTGGTTTAATTTTCTAAAGAAACTACTAGACTTTCTTTCTTAATAATGACATTTTTATATTCTCATCGGCAGTGAAAATGAGAATTTAAGTTACTCCACATCCTGATCAACATTTGGAACAGACAGTATTTTTAAATTATAGTACTGTTATAGTTTGATTCTGAAATGTCACCCATAGCTTATGTTTTCAATGTTCAGTTCCAAACTTACACCATTTTGAAGACTTCAGTGTCTTTAGTAGGAGAGGATATAGATTTAGTGGATGTGAGTAACCAGGGACAGGCCTTTGAAATTTATAACTGCCCCTGGTTCTAGCCTGAGTGCTCTGCTTCCTGGTCTGAGGCCCTGTGAACAACTGCTCCCATGTGCTCCTGCCTCCATGGGCAGAGCCACTCTGCTATGCCTTTCCTAGCATGGTGGATTGAGACTCGGTGAAACTGTGAGCCCAAGTTGCTTCTGTCGGGCACTTTGTCACACCAACAAGAAGAGGAACTAATGTGGTCATATCTAGGAGGGCTATCCAACCTTTCATCTTGTTTGGAACACATTGGACTAAGAAGAATCATCTTTGGGCACACATTTAATATAAAAACACCAATGAAAACTTGATGAGAAAAAAGAATCTGCATATAATAAAACTGATTATGCAGTATCCCAAAGAATCTTTGAAAATCATTGAGCAGGTCACAAGTTCACAATCACAAATAAACAACTACATGATAAAACTTCCTTGATTTTATCTCTTTTATTATAAAAATAAAGAGGACAACATTTTGACATTGCATTTGAGAAAGTAATGCACAGTACATGGTTTGATGAGAACAGTTGCATTCCTCAGTGAGTTCTCAAGGTCTCATCAGCTGTTTTGGTTCTGGTTTTGCTCTTAGTGAGCCTCATTCTCAAAGACAGTTGCTCACAAATGTAGGTACTGGCAAAAGGTGATGCCATGAATGAGGTGTGATTGTGAAATGAAAGACATCTGGCCGAATTTAATAGCTGTTGATTGTCTCCCCCAGGCTCAGGCTCCTCCATTGCACACATGCTCCTTTCTTGGTTTCCTTTTCTCTCCCAGTAGGAGGTGTGGTCAGCCTACTCATGGCCTCAGACTGTGTTTCATGTCAGTGGTCTGTTTACACCAGCTGTCTTGTTCAGCTTCCCCTGGCAGCTTGTGTAGTGTCTTCCAGCACTGCACTAACTGCCATCTTGGGGGCTGGTTACCATTCCAGACCTCGAAGAGTCTCTCGATGCTGAATGATGGTATTCTGTGGTTTCTTCAGCAACAGGGTTTTGCCTCAGGCCTGGGGAGGGCTCAAGAGCCTTGACAGAATTCTGTCTTGTTTTTGTAACCTCATGGGTCACTTTGGTCAACAGCTCAGTGAGGGAAGGAACCAGTGGCCGGGACCTGGGGCTGTCAGACTGCTCCATTGTTCACAGACTTAGACATTCTCCCCTACTACTCATGGCCCCTCTTACCGGGTGACACCCACTACTTACTCTTTAGGTTACAGTATGCTCGTGAGAATTTTATTTTTTTTGAACCTAATTTGGTTTGGCCTCATGTTTGAGGTCCCCTACCACAAAGACTGATACAGACGGCCCACGGAGGAGGATATCCAGCTGATTTTGGATGGGGAGGGGGGCAACGGGGAATTGGAGATAACAACTCATGTTTGGCCCACTAAACAATGTAACTCATTATGGACAATAAAGAAAAAAAAAGAAAGACATCTGTCTCTGGGAAGATAGGATCTAATGTCAAAATCTAATAAAGAAACATGATCAAATTTTTCTTGAAGTTGAATGTCAGATTGCAGCTCTGTGCATTCCATTCTAAAATTTGTCAGGTAACATATTTATGTCAACTGAAAATAAAGTAGCAAATATATAAAAATACCTGTTGTTTTTCCAGATATCTTGAAGTATGTTTTCAAATACTTAGTTAACTGAGAAATCAAGGCTATATATTTCGTGCTGTGCACAGGATTGTGTTTAGCCAAGGTGTCAAAATGTATAAATTAATGTATAAAATGCCTTAATTTGGGTTTTCTATAATTTTAGTTTCATTTGGAATGCTGTTATGATCTGAAACATGGTTGATAAATTGATTTTCACCTTGAAGACCCATGTTTAACTAATTTTGTAGAATGGTTAAATCCACTAAAAGTGCTCAGTCTGTAAGCCAGTTTTCATCATTAAGTTTTGTTACAAATTCTGTTCTTGATATCATAAACAACTTGATAATTTCATAAATCATAAAATCCTTTCAACATTTATACTTGATGTAGCCATCTTACCTTAGAAAAGTAATGATGTCATGACAATAGTCAGTATTGACACTTTTAGGAATTTCCTGGAATTGACACTAATGAAATTCAGTCTTGGTGATGATTTGCATGACATTATCTGTTTTAACACTTTTGCACACAATTTCTGTTGACATACCATGCAGTTTATTAACATTAAACATGTGTTTTGGGCATCAATTATATCATTTTCTATTAATTTTATAAATCCCTCTCTTTTACCTACCATTGCTAGAGCACAGTAACTATGCCAGATAATATGGTAAAGAAAATTTCTTTAACATTTTTTTACTGTTTCATATTAATCTTTTGAATTGTATCTTTAAATAGCATTAGAGAAACCATGCCTTCAGTGACATTATATACTTAAAATTATTATTATCATTATCATTTATTTGTTTGTGGGGGGGCATGCCAGCACCTATTGTATTGTTGCTGCAAAAAAATTTGTCAGAAACACGAACTACTTTTCATCTTGCTTTATGTGCATGCTGGGAAATTGAACCTAGGATCTGCAAGCAAGTGCCTTTAATCAGTGAGCCATCTCCCCAATTCCCATTACATACTTAAAAGAAACACACACACACAGACACACAGACACACAGACACACACACACACACACACACACACACACACACACACACACACACGGTTGAGAGGAAGACCTTCATTCAAGGGAAAATTAAAATGAACAATAAGAGGACACCCAAATTCTTCTCTGGGTTCTGCATGCATACTCACAAAATACACACTCAAATTCATATACCACACATCACACATACCATATCCATCACAAATATTCTACACATACTTGTATGTGTGCTCCCCCCAAAATTATTTTTTTAATCTTTATTGTCCAAAATTAGATACATTGTATGAGAAAATACTGTGTTGGTATTCCCATTTCCCTCCTCCCTGTCCCTAATCATCTGGGTATCCTCCTCGGTAGGCACATTTGGATCAGTCCATGTGGTAAGGGGTTATGGATAGCACAGGAGGCAGCCAGGTTGCCCCCCCCTTTATGTGTTGTAGCTGGGGGGCAATATCTCTAGGTAATCTCTCCTACCATGGCTCTTAAAATCTTTCCGCTCCCTCTTCTGCTCAGTTCCCTGAGTCATGGAGGGTGAGTTTTAAGTCTGTTTTAGTGTTATGACCTTAAGAGTCTCTGTGCTTCTACTTTAAGTTGTGTTGGAAGTTGTTGGTGTCTGTCTCGTTGACTTATCCTGGGATGATTGATTGGCTGTGGTTATAGTTTTCTTTCTTGCCCTGCCACTCTCTCAAGTGTTTCATTTGGGGCCTATACGATAGGCCTGGGGTGGTTCATCTCATGCTGGGATATCAGCCATCCTCCCAAGGCTCATCGGTGGAGTTGGAATGACCACAACTCTCTTACTGCCTTCTGAAAAATACAAACAGAGGGACTCTAGTGGCGTGCGGTACTTATATGAAAAATACAAACAGAAATCTCCATCGGAGAGTGAGATCAGTATAGGTTAAATGAGATGCATATTTCTAATTTGGCAAAATTCTATTGAGATTAGCCTGTTTGTAGTTCTCTGGTAATGGGAATTTCTTTTTGGAGCCCTAGTTTTTGGTTCCCATAGGATTTTGCCCTGAGTTTCAATTCCAGTTAAGGGTTACTTGTCACTGAATAGAAAGGGAGGAACCCAAACCCCATGAAAAATTGATCAGACCTGCAACTCCCTGTCCCAGTCATTGGATCCTTCCCACACTGAGCTGTTGATCAAAGAGACCCATGAGGTACCCCAAACAAAACAGGATTCTGTCAAAACTCTTGAATACCCATCCCAGGCCAAAGGTAATATCCTATTGCTGAAGAAACCATGGAAAGACATCGAACAACATTGAGAGACCCTTCAAGATCCAGAATGGTATCTGGTCCCCAGATGGTAGCAAGTGCAGTGCTTGAAGGCACAACACAAGCTGCCAGGGAAATTGGTCAGTGATACTTGGAGAAAGAAGAGAACACTGATATAAAATGCAGACTGTTTCCATGAGAAGGCTGAACACATTTCCTTCTGGGAGAGATCAGCAAACCAAGAAATGATCACCTGTGCAATAGAGGCACCAAAACCTGGGGGGTATTCAACAGCTTTTAAATTGGCCAAAATTCTTAAGACATTTTTCCAGTTTCTACTATTTTATCTTTACAATGCAATCCTTGATATTTACCAAATTTAACAGCATAATTTTACAAATAATACCTTTTCAGTTTATAATCTGAAAATTTACACAAATTCCCTATAAATAAGAGTGCCTTGACAAAAAGTAGTCATCTGTCTACATTTAATTGAACAATATTTCTTCATCTGTAATGTTACTTTTTTGGGGTCTATTTTCTTTTGAGTCATTGTAGAAGTAGTTCAGTTGTTCCATTGTACTCTTCCTCTGGACTCCACCCCTTGTTCCTCAGGGCTGTGGTGGAGGTAATGGGGTAGTGGGCATCTCATCTAGCCTTATTTCTATGTTCTGTAGATCTTTTTTTAATTTCTCCATTATTTGTTTTGACTTTTTGTTTTCATTTTCTTCCATCTGATCTCATAGACATCTTATGTTGTTCAACAGTAATTATTTTTGGTGACATTTTCACACATATGTTTATTTTATTTGCAAGTAGAAGATAGAGATAGTGTTGTAGTCAACTTACTCTGTTGCTACCCAAGCAAAAGTGGCTTGTGGATGATGGGTTTATTTGGCTTGAGGGAGGACTCCATCCTGGCAGGGAAAACGATGGTATGAGCAGAGGGGTGGACATCACCCCTGCCAACAGCAGCACGTGCCAAACATTGGCAAAGGGAAGCTAGTTTATAACCTCATAAGCCCTCCCCCAACAACTCAGCTCCAGTGAGGTTGTAAAACCCAAACTACCATCAACTGAGGATCGATCATTCAGAACACATTCATTTGTTTGTGGGGGACACCTGGATCAAATTATGTCAGAGAGAGAGAGAGAGAGAGAGAGAGAGAGAGAGAGAGAGAGAGAGAGAGAGAGAGAGAGAGCACACATGCACCAGGTCCTCTAGCCACTGCAAATGGACTCCAGATGCATGTGCCACTTTGTGCAACTGGCTTACATGGGTACTGGGGAATCGAATCCATGTTGTTAGGCTTTGCAGCCAAGTGCTGTAACCACTGAGCAATCTCTACAGCCCCAAATATCTGCTTTTAAGTGTCTGAGACAAGATGTTTGCACTCTTAACCTTTCTAAGTATTGCATGCCTAGAAAGGGCATATGAGTATAGGTTATCCTGAGAGATAAGTTTATTTATAGAAATGATTAGACACACACCCCATCCCACTCAGGAATAATTTTGTCATTGTATAGTTAATTCTCTTGAAAAAATATATTAACTACGTTGAAAGAGGCCATGAGAATTGAAACATTGAAAACAGGAATTAGTAATGATAATATATATTGAAAGTTTAGTGCTTGATTTAATGACTCTTACCTCAGATATTTAAAAATGCTAACTGATATGTTTATCCTTGTTTTTCTAGTGATATGCAGCTTTCGAGGATCTGTCCCTCAAGGATTGGTATTAGAAATAGGAGAAACAGTCCAGATTCTTGAAAAATGTGAAGGTAAGCATGGCATTATAAAGCATATAAATACCAATCAATTATGGAAGTATTGTAGTTGTGGTAGTCAATTATTAGCTGTAATAATTGTCATAATCACATTAAATACTGTTAAATAAAGTCTTTTGTTATCTGTACTTAGCACAAAGATATGTTTTTCTACTTTAATAACAATTAATTAGATAACTACTTTTTGGCTGTCAGAACATGAATTTTACATGCTATGTGGAATGACTTTTTCTTACAAATGATCTACTCATACTTATCTGCATTTAAATGAATTATAATGAATTCAGTTTTGTTTCTTTGTCAGATTGACTAGATATCTTTAGCTATAATTAAGGCCAAAAACATGCTCTAATGAAGTTTGGCTCCACTAGTATCCTTTTCTGTGACATATGTGGGAATTTTAACTGTAACACTTATGCATTTGTCAAATATATCATGTTATCCAAAATTGTGTAGTAAAATCGAGTTCACAGGAAAATAAAGTTAGGGAGAAATGATGCAGAATCAGAGCATTATCAAAAACCAAATTGATTCATTTGAAATAACTTCAGCAGCCTAGTCTAGCAGTTCAGCATCATGAGAAGTCACCTTATATGACATCAAGGAGAAGAGCTATTGTGATGTGGGTATGGTGACAGTCTATGTGGAAGGAGCTCTGATATAGTCTGGCTACTGTTAAGATGGTATGTGAAGCTGACCTGCCATGCCCAGGAAACATACAAATCTAGTAGTACACCTCTCTTAATACAGTGATCATTTTAAGTTTCTGAGAAATGTAAATCAATACTCCTTCATGATGCTGTTTTTTTCTATTTATTTATTACTATTAACTCATTAACTGTATATATTAGTTTTCTGTGATATCACTGTTTCTGTATATATTGCATTTTATTCAAATCTACCCATTCTAATAATGTATTTTGCCCTCTCCTCTACTATAAGTTATATTATAAATAACATTATATATATATGTTTTTGCTATTTTTTCCTCAGAATTACTTTGGTTATTGTATCATTTCTGTATTTTCTCTTGTTACTGAGTTCTAGTTTTATTCTATTATGGTCTGATAAGGCATATGAAATTATTATTTATTTTTTCAAGGTAGGGTCTTGCCCTAGCCCAGGCTGACCTGAAATTCACTATGTAGTGTCAGGGTGGCCTTGAACTCACAGTGATCCTCCTACCTCTGCCTCCCAGGTGCTGGGATTAAAGGCCTGTACTACCATGCCTATTTTTATTTCTTTTATAAAACATATATCCTAAAATGTGATCAATTTTGAAAAATGTTTCATAGGCTACTGAGAAGAATGCCTATTTCACAGTTACTATATTACTCTGTAGATAGTTAAGTCCATGTGATCCATAGTTTAACTCCAAAATTTCTTTGTTGATCTATTTTTGTTTGGTTTTTCCAGGTAGGGTCTCACTGTAGCCCAGGTTGACCTGGAATTCACTATGTAGCCTCAGGGTGGTTTCAAACTCACAGTGATCTTTCTACCTCTGCTTCCTGAGTGCTAGGATTAAAGACGTGTGCCACCATGCCTGGCTTGGTTTATCTTTTTTTTTTTTGAAATTTATTTGGGAGGGAGGGAGGGAAAAAGGGAGGGAGGGAAGGAGAAAGAGAGAGAGAGAATTTGAATGAATAAATATGGGCATGCCAGGCCTCCTGCCATTGCAAATGAGCTCTATGTGCATGTACCACTTTGTGCATCTGGCTCTATATGTGTACTGGGAAATCAAACCTAGACTTTGCAGATAAGCACCTTTAACCACTGAGCTATCTCTCCAGCTGATCTTTTTAAAAAAATAATTATTTGCCGAGAGAGAGAGAGAGAGAGAGAGAGAGAGAGAGAGAGAGAGAGAGAGAGAGAGAGAGAGAGAGCGCGAGCCAGAAAAGCCAGGCTTTACTGGGCTCTAGCCTGATTATAGAAGTTGTGCTGGAGGTGGGTCCTCATGAGTGACCTGCTTTCATCTAGGTGGGGCAAAGTTTGTGTGAGGTCATAGTTCAGGGCCTAATCCTGACTGCCTAGCCGAGGATCTGTCTTCTAATCTCCCACAAGTTCTTTTAGTCTATGTGTGTATTTGCCAGTGAAGTAATTTTCAGATAACAAACATTTTGATCTTTTTCTTTTAATCCAATCACCTGGTCTACATTTTCTGTTTGGAGTGTTTAGATTATTTACATATAGAGTTGTTATTGAGAGATATTTGCTGATTGTTTTAATTTTGTTAGTGTTTTTCCTAGTTGGTTTAAATACGGTTTGCTCCATTTTTCTCTCCCTTATTTATCCTGGAGGTTTACAGATTTATTGTGTGGGATGTGTTTGGTTCTTTCCTAGTTCTCATTTGTTCATCTATTCCTCTTGTGTCTGACTGGCCTTAGAATTTCTTTGAGTATTTAAATACTTTTTTGCAATGGTAGCTTAGTTGCCATGAATTCCTTTAGCTTACACCTATTAAGAAGGTGTTTATTTCTATATCAATATTGAAATATTGTTGGATATTATACTCTATATTGACAGTTATTTTCTGTCAGGCTTGAATGACATCATTCCATACTTTCCTGGATTAGAGTTTTCTTCTAAGAAGTTTTATATTCTGATGAGTTTGCCTTTTTAAGTAAATTGGTGTTTTTCTCTTGCAGCTTTTAGTTTTTTCCTCTGTAGTCTTGGCATCTTGAATATGATGTATGATCATATATAATATGAATATAATATGGAGAGGGCATTTTCTGGCCCTCTGAAAGGTGTTTTCTTTTCTCAGATGTTCATAGCTTTCCCTAGATTTGGAAAAGTTTCTGTAATAATTTTTAAAGGAAAATTTCTTTCTATAAAGGTATTTGTGTGTGTGTGTGTGTGTGTGTGTGTGTGTGTGTGTGTGTGTATGTGTATGCCAGCCATTTGCCCCACCTTTAGTGTCTAGCTTATGTGGATAGCTGGGGAATTGAACTCAAGTTGGCTGGCCTTTGTAAGCCAGTGCTTTTAACCTCTTAGCCATCTCTCCAGCCCCATTTGGTATAATTTTCTTTTCTGTGATTTTAGTTTATATCTCTTCTTGTTATACACTGTGTGTTCTTTTCGTGGACTCTATAATGTTCCAGAATTATTTTTTTTTTGTTTTTTGAGGTAGGGTCTCACTCTAGCCCAGGCTGACCTGGAATTCACTATGTAGTCTCAGGGTGGCCTTGAACTCATGGCAATCCTCCTACCTCTGCTTTCCAAGTGCTGAGACTAACTAAAGGTGTGCTCTACCATGCTCAGCCCAAATGCTGGCAAGGGGAAGCTGGCTATAACACCCATAAGTCTGCCCAAAACAACACACCTCCCAGAAGGTTCAAATACCCAAACTGCCATCAGCTGGGGATTGAGCATTCAGAACACATTTGTTTGTGGGGGACACCTGGATCAAACCATCATAGTCTGCCCCTGGCCCCCACAAATGAATAATTATGATGCAAAATAAAAATGCATTCGGATCATCTTTAAAAATCCTCACAGTTTTTTTTATCCATCCCAATGATATTCAAACACCCCCAGAATCCAAGATCTTTCAACTGTGCTATAACATCAAAAAACAAACTCACAATGGCACAGAACATTTGTACTGCAAAAGATAGCATTGGACATAGCAAAAACAGAATGAACCAATACAAGATTAAAAAAAAACAAAACACATCAAACTCTAACTCCAAGTCTGGTAATTCTAATCAGTGACAAGACTCCTGGAGTTCCAATTCTGCTCCTCTAGCTTGGCTAGTCACAGTCCAGGAAAACTTCATCCAGTTCTGGCAGCTCTTCTTGGCAGCCATTCCATAGTTCTGGCATTCACTGAGTCTCCACTGCAACCCACTGTTCATCTTCATGGCGCCATTTGGGTCTCCATTTCTAACACACCTGCTTCACACTGCTGATGGCTGTTTTCAAAAACAAAATCATGTTGCAAATCCAATGACCCTCTTTCCTGCATTTGTTAAACTCCAAAGTAACAGGTGGACTACCAATTTGTTAATCCAGGGGGGAGCAAAGCCAACTTTGAAGAGCAGGAAAATTTTAACATATTCAGCTCTGTTACTTCAAAAGAGTCTGCATTCTTCCTGCTGTCCCGATACAGATCACCTGGCCCAATCTCAATGGTTGTCATCTCTCAAACAATTGCAGCTGAACAGGCAGCAGTTTCAGCCCATAGATTTCCTTTCTTTCTGTGCCATCTCCTTCTGCTCACACCAACCCATTTCTACACAAAACAATCTTGCACAAATTCTCAGGACACAGGCAAGCAGAATGTATCAAGCCTCTCACACAAACTGTTTCTAGCACAGTCCTGACAGAATGTCATTGCTGCTACAGCACTGCAAGATGTCTCTTAAAGGGCCGAGGTTTCAAATCCTTCCATATTCCTCCTGCAAAAGGCCAAAGCCACAGGATCAGTGCTCTAGCAGCTACTACGACAGATCCCACTCTCTGGTACCAAAAATGTTGTAGTCAGCTTTCTTGTTGCTGCATGGAAAAGAACCTGACCAAAGCAAGCTGATTGGAGGAATGGGTTTATTTTGGCTTACAGACTTGAGGGGAAACTCCATTATGGCAGGGAAAATGATGGCATGAACAGAGAGAGGGTGGACATCCCTTCCTGGCCAACATCAGGTGGACAACAACAGGAGAGTATGCCCAAACACTGTCAAGAGGAAGCTGGCTATAACACCCATAAGGCCACCCCCAACAACACACCTCCCACAAGGTTCTAATACCCAAACTGCCATCAGCTGGGGGTTGAGCATTCAGAACACTTTGGTTTGTGGGGGACACCTGGATCTAACCATCACATCACCTATGGCCTTCCTAGCCAGTTTTTTTTTGGCTAGGTTTTCAGTACTCTGGAGCAGGCCTAAAATTAAACCAGAGAGCAGTTTGTTACCCCCAGAACAGACATGCCACTATTGAGCCATTGGGTATAATCTTACCTGGTTGACCAGTTGTATAGCTTACATTGTTTACTGTTGGTTAAGACTGTTGATGACAGGTTATATTTAGGGGGTTTAGTTAGGTGTTTTATTGAGTAATCTTTTGCAGGCTCAGTCCCCAGTACTTCCGAGAGGAGAAAATAAACCACTGTTATAACAAAAACAAAACCTAAAAACCAATAAAACCCTAACTAGATAGCAAAATATGATTTAAATCCATTAAAGCCTACTTGTATACCAACAGTAACCATAGAAAAGAAAATCACAGGGCTGGAGAGATGGCTCAGTGTTTAAAGGCACTTGCTTGCAAAGCCTGACTGCCCAGGTTCAGTTCCCCAGTACCCACATAAAGCCAGATGTAGAAAGTGGTGCATACATCTGGAATTCATTTTCAGTGGCAAGAGACCCTGACATGCCCATTCATTCTTTCTCTCTTTCTGCAAATAAATTTATTTTAAAAAATCATAAAAATAATGTAGATTAAGTTGTGATTTTACAAACTAATTGAAGCAAAGATAATAATGAAATAAAGGAAGAGGGCCACGAAAACTTTAAAAGAAAGATGAAATAAAATGAAAGAGGAGGAAAAGAAGTGAGGGAGATTGAGAAAAGAGCGGGACATAAAAACGTTTGATTTTACAGTAAAGGAAATACAGAAATAGTATTAAAGGTTCAAAGTGGAATAAAAAGGAAAGTCTTAAAAATAAAGTAAAAAACACTAAAATATAATTAAGAAAAAAGAGGAAATGTATAGCAAAAGAAAAAAGTATATCAATGAAGAAGAGTTGGAAAAGCTTTTTAGGTTCACAAAAATTCAAATCTGCTAAGTAGAAGGTAGGGTAGGTTGTACTGGAGTCTCTTGTTTTTTCTACAATCAAGCTGGTGCTACATACAGGCTGAGGAATGGTCAAGGGTCAGTTGTCTGAACTGCATTCACTGAAAATCTTCCTTTTTTTGTACCTGGATCCACTGTTGGCCATCTTTAGCTTTCTGGCCTATGGCCTAGTTTGATTCACTTCCCCCAGCAACATCCTACTTTGTGTAACCAGAGGTAGCTAATGTCCACTCCCAGGGTGTCTCCTAATTTTGTTAGAGTGTAGGAAGCAAATAGAACACAGATCTGCCCTGGCAAAGGAGTACTGAGGGAACTTGGCATTTTATTTCTTGGTTTTAGTTTCTTGGTTTCAGATCTTGTCTAGCAGTAAAACATGTAGGAGGGAGGAGTCTCTGGGACTTGAGTGTTCCACTAGTTTGGCACAGAATTCTCAGTGATGCCTGTAGACAACCACACAGGGTAGGGAGATACCATTGGAGGCTGAACAGTTCATTGGTCCCAGGCTCAGAATATTCGTCTCCACTGTTACTCTCAGTTGATGAGGTTTGCTTCTCCCTTCACATTGGGGGTTGGGGAAGGTACTGTGCCACTCACAGCTCAAGCCTCCTGCTCTGTGTGCTCTAGGTAGTGTGTCTTTGTTTTTCTCCCTCTTCATGTTTTTCATGACATTTGTCCACCCAGACACTGAGGCAGGATGTCAGTAGGCTCCCTAACTTGTGATTGTTGTTTGGGTTTAGGTCCCCAGAATACCTTGGTCTCAAACAAATGTGGCCCTCTCTCAAGACAATACCTTTAGCATATAGGGAGTGCCAAAATGGATTTCTTCTCCACTGCTAGCCTTCCAGGGAGAAGGAGTCACTATTTCACCAAATCTTCTCACTGGATTTAAGGCTTACATGAACCATGGGCTTGCTCTGTGGCTAGGATACCCAAGTCGGTTTTCACCAAGCCTGCCTGATTTACCTTACATGTGTAGCTTCAGACCCGGCTTTCCTGGAGAGGAGACCTAAGCTGTGAGCTGCTCCCTACTTTTCACTGTATAGCCTTTATGTTTCTTTGTGCTTTGCCCTCCACAGGATTCCACAGAAATAAATTCTTCCATGTATTCCACAGGAGGGAATACATGCCTGTACTGAAGACCTAGTCAAAAGACTATGGTGGGGGAAGGTCATGAGCCCTCGGGGAGTAACACCTACTGTTTTCTGGCTAAATGCATATATTATGCCCACCAAACTGCCTTACAAACACTTTTTAAAAAAATGACCATACCCTACAATACTGCTATTCTCAATTTTATCTAGAGAAGCTTCTCTTTTTCAGATGATGGTAAGCATTGGGATAACTCAAAAGACACCAAAGTGCTGAGAAGACATGACATTGGAGTGTTCAGCACTGGGACATCTCTATCACACTTCCTAAGGCTCAGGGTCTATTGTGGAAGAGGTGGTGAAAAGATTGTCAGAGCCAAAGAAGAGTAGGCCATCTCACAACAAAAACTTCCAGACACAAAATGGCCTTGATATTCATGACTTCATGGTGCCTGATAATACCTACACATAATGGGAGGAAAATGTGATGACACAGAAACAAAACAGAGACTAATTGAGAGGGGGAAGAGATATGAGGGAGGGTGGGGAAGCATAATGATTTATGATCTATAATTATGTAAGCTATCTGTTAAAACTTTAAAAAGCATTTGATTTGTAAGCCTGACAACTGGAGTTCAGATCCTCAGAACCCATATAAAGCTGGACCCAAGTGGTACATACATATTTAAACCCAATGCACCTATTGCAGTGGGAGGTGAAGTCAAGAAAATCATGATGTTAGGGCCAGCTAGTTGGGCATTCATGTGACAAAACAACAAGAGAGCCCCAAACAAGGGGAAGAAGAGGACTAATACCCCAAGTTTGTCCTCTGACCTCTACATGTATGCTGTACCATATGCATGCGCATGCATACAGACACACACACACAGATACACACACACAAAGAAACATTACTTATAATAGTATTGAGAATATCAAATGCCAAGAAAAATCTAATGAACAAATATGATACCTGTATTAAAAATTATAAAATATTATTGATAGAAATGAAAGAGAAATAAATAGGGAGATTTACTATGTTTATAGATTTAAAGACTAACACATAATTAACACATGTCAGTTCCATGAAAATTGACCTAATGATTTAAAAAAATAATACCAATAAAAGTCTAACAGGTTTGTTTGGCTATGTAAATTAAATGGCTGATTTTAATATTTATTTGAAAATGAAGAAGGCTATTAAAATGCTTTAAAGAATATAATCAAAGCTGAGGATTTTAGGTTGGGTGGCATATTCTCAGCACAATGATGGCACATTCTTATAATCTTAGCACTTGGGAGTTTGAGGCAGGAGAATTGAAACATTTAAGACCAGCGTAGGCTACAAAGCATGATTCTGTCTGAAAACAACAACAACAACAAAAGAAATAAACATTCCTCTCCCCCCAAAAGAAACAAACAACAAAAGCTGGTGGATTTATTATAAATTAAGACACTCTTGTGTTGGGGTAGAGAGACTAATGGAGAAGAACAAAAGGACCAGAAATAGATCCCAAAGAGTATATATATATACTCTAGTATAGTATAGCCTAATTGCTGGTAACTCATATCTTTCCATAGTTTACTATATAATAAGTTCATCTTATAGACCATCTTCCTGTGTACTCTGACAAGTCTTAGTACTACTATCTATTCCTATGACAGCCATACTCTTTTCCAAAGATTCTCAATCTTAGCTTTGGTGGGCATGGAAGAGGTAATTCTCAGCTTCTTTTTAAATCTTTGTGTATGATTATATGAATGTATGATATCTCTCTCATCTGTCTCTTTCTCTCCTTCTCTCCCATCCTCCCCCTCCCTGTGTGTGTGCAACAAGGACTTTACCCATCTTCCCAGCACCTTTTATTTGTTTTCATAAGTCATCCATTTATGAGAAAGCTGACATTGCAGTGCATTGGACAAATTATATCTATAATATTAAGTAATGCTAGTACAATTGGAAATAAAATGACCTACTTAGCAAATGGTACTGTGCCTATTGAATGCAATGAATAAGATCCCTACCTTATAACGTGTATCCTCAAACTCAAATGGAGGTAGATCTAAATGTGAAATAGAAAATAATTATTTGCCACTGAGAAATGTTTTTCTTGAAGTAGACTGAAATCTTTTATAAGAATGCAAAAAAATCATGAACCATAAAGTAAAATGTTGGTAAGTTCTGCTTTCTTAAAATGAATATCTTGTTATTCAAAGAATATTGAAGACAGGGAAGACATCTTTTGCTATGCAAATAATAATGAGAGGGAAGGCAAGACAAAGTGAGTTCTTGATGAGTATATTAAAATACCAATGAAAAAATTAAGATAATCTAGTAGAAGAACTGGGAAAGGCTTGGGTAGACTTCTCACATATCAGATAGCATAGTGACCAATAAACATGAAACAGTGCTTAATCTTAGTTACCAGGAAGAATTAAAGCCACAATGACATTATCACCAAATAGCTACTATAATGACTAATAATTAAAACACTAGAAACACTAGTTGCTAATGGGTATGTGGAATAATTGACATTCCCATATATATATATATATATATGTGGGAGAGAAAATGGGATTACCACTTTGGGAAACTCTTTGGCACTATAAAGATGAATGTATATACACATTATGATCTAGAAATTTTACTCATAGTTATGAACCTAATGACAAAATACCTATACAAAATGTTAATGGTTGCTTTATTCATAAAAAGCCTAAATTGGAAAAAGCCCCAAATGTTCATTAGTAGTAGAAGGGTTTGATAACTTTTGCCATAATTATATAATCAAATGTAATACAGAAAGAAAAAAACAGTAAATTATTGCTCCTCACAAAATAGATGAATATCACAGCCATACTTTTAAAATCATATATAAAAAGTTCATGTTATATACATGTAGAATAAGGTAAAACCAATAGGTGATAATATTTATTAGAATAGTTGGTTATCTTTTTAATATGTTTATATTAGTGCATAGAGAAGGTACAAGCAGCTTTTGAGAAGCTTCTAAGATTTTATTTGGATAGTAATCATACTAGTGGCTGTACTCTGAAAATTATGAAGGGAGTTACCAGTATCAAGATCTGAAACATCTGAATGAGATTAGCATTTATCTCTTTCCATGCTTCTATTTTGTAGATCCTATCACTTACTTTTTCTTGGTCAGCTCTCTAAATTTTTGTGGAGAAAATCCATTAGAAGTTTCTTGAGAAAAAGTGTTATGGAAAGGAAATTTTTTGCTAGCTTGAATGTCTGAAAGTGTCTTCATTTTGCACTTGTACTTGAGTTTTAATTAGGTATAGAGTTTTTAAAAACTTTTTCTTTAAAACTTCCATAAGTATAGACAATATACCATGATCGTAATCTCCTCCCACCACTCCCACTTCCCCCTCCCAAATCCCCTCTCCAGTGATGAATCTCTTCTTTCCAACTAGTCTCTTCTGTTTTGATAAGTTTTTTATTTTCTCCCTGTCCTAGTATGCTTGTCTTGTATATATAGTGTCAGACTCTGTGAGGTCTTGAATATCATGGCCACTTTGTGTCTAGAAGGCAGTGTTGTAAGCACTCCTCCCCTCCTTTGGCTTTTACATTCTTTCTGCCATATATTCCATAATGGTCCCCAAGTCTTGGAGGATTTGATCGATACAAATGTCTCAATGCTGAACACACCACTGTCACTTCTCAGCACAATGATGAGTTTTGAGTCACCCCAGTGGTCACTGCCATCTGAAAATATTAAGCTTCTCTAACCAAAAGTGAGAGTAGCATTAATATATGGGTATAAACATGAGTGTTTAGAGGGCAGTTTGGTGGACATGATATATCCATTTTGCCAGACAACAGTAGTAGTTTTCCCCCTAGGGCATATGACCTCCTCAGCCATAAACTTTTGAGTAGGTTTTCAGTACCAGGCATGAATTCCCTCTAGGCATAGAATTTCATGTTGGAAATTATTTGTCCACATACATTTCAAAGCATTTTTCAGATGTTGTAGTGTAAATGAGATGGCATGCTGATATTTGATCCCTTTTTTGCCTGAAGGCTTTAAAAATGTTTTCATTTTCAGGATTCTGATAGTTTAGCTTTATTCCTTTGGGTAGTCATTATTTCATTACTTAAATACTCATTGGATTTTTATAATCTGGACACTAATGTTTTTCTATTTCCAGATTTTCTTTTTTAAAGTGAATATTTTTATTCTGTTTTATTATACTGAGTTACATAAAGCCATTTTCATGTAAGCATATAATATACTTTGAACAGATTGTTTTTATTGATTTTCACGTGTGTGTGTGTGTGTGTGTGTGTGTGTGTGTGTGTGTGTGTGTGTGTGTATGTAGTGTGGGTGCCTTGTGTGCTCACCTGCAGTGGTGTGGAATGTTATGGCTGGAGGGGAATGTTGAGTGTCCCACTCCATTGCTCTGCTCTTCCACCTGGTCTTGTTTTCAGCTGCAGCCATTTTTTTAAACAGATTCTGGATCCTGTGGGGCTCTGAAGATTCTCAGTCTTTGTTCCCCCACAGGAACAGTATACAAGTGGATGTGACCATGCCCAGCTGTTTACAGTGGGATCTGGAGATTTTAACTCTGGTGATCTAAGGCCCCCTCAGGTCTTCATACTTGTGTAGGAAGTGCACTTAACCATTGAGCCATCTTTCCAGCTCTTTTGGTATTATTTTCCTCCCTATTTAACCCCTTACTCTTGGAAGTCTTGTTACTTGACTAGCTTTTAACTGATTTAAAAATATGCTCAGTATCTGGACTAACTTCTCTCTCCCTCCCTCCCTTTCTCCCTCTCTTCTTTCTATTTAAAAAAAACTTATGGTTAATAATCATATACATAGTATGAGCAGGTATTGTGATGGTACCCACATTACCCTTCTCCCTGTCCTCAACCCGCTAAGGACCCTCTTCAGTGGGATTGCTGGACCAGTCCATGGGATATGGGGTTATGAATTATACAAGCCATAGCCAGTTTTTCTTCTTTGTGTGCTGTTAGGGGGCAATGTCTCTGGATATTCTCCTCCACCATGGCTCTTACAATCTTTCCTGCCCCCTCAGGGACACAATTCCCTGAGTCATGGTGGGTGAGTTTTAAGTCTGCTTTACTGTTGAGATCTTAAGAGTCTCTGTTTTTCTGCTTTGGACTATTTTGGGTATTCTTGATATCTGTCTCTATTACCTTTTCATAGGTAATCTGACTTGCTGTGAATATAGTTCTCTTGCTCATCTCTGACACTTCCTCAAAGGCTTTGTTTGGACCCTAGATGATGAGTTAGGTAGGGGTGGTTCATCTCCTGCCTGGGTGTCAGCCATCATATCAGGTCCTGTTGGAATTGAGTTGTCCATGGTTCTCGCTGCCCTCTGAAAAATACAAACAGAATATCCATTGGCGAGTGAGATCAGTATAGGTTAAATGAGACCAATGAGTGACTTCCACCCTGATCCCAGAACTCACCTGTAGAGCGGTATGCGTTTCTTCCCCCCGTTTCCTGGGCTGGGTTTCAATCCACAAACCCAGTTTTTGCAGGGTCTTGAGCTCCTTCTGGCCCCCTGGCCCATTTTAAGCTGCAGATTGCTATAGACTCTGAACCCCCGGAAGGAATCCATTTGTCTCCCACCAAGTGTTTGCCCCTGGCCACCGCCACCATGGCCCAGCAGTCCAGGCTGGATCCCTAGACCAGGTGGCTCAGGTACCTATAGTCCCTGGTCACAGAATTCCAGGAGACCTGGAGCTACAGCGCCAACAAGCAAGTCCTTGCCAACCTCTCCAACTGTGCCTACAACCCCAGCAACTATCAGTATCTGAGGCAGCTGCAGGTAATGGACCTGTTCCTTGACTCACTGTCAGAGGAGATCAAGGCCCTCATGGAGTTTGTTATTGAGGTGAGCATGTGCATACACATTCATTCTCTACTTAGCACCCTTAATCCCTTCATACACAAATGGTAACTTAGCATGTGCTAAAGGGGACTCTGCAACCTGTGCCAAATAGGGCCAACAAGGAGCACATCCTACAAGCAGGAGGCATCCCCCTCATCATCAACTGCCTGTCCATTCCCAACAAGGAGACTGTGTTGTCTGCTATCACCATGCTCATATACCTGGGCTTGCTAGGCATGCACTCCCAGCCTGAGCTGACCTCTACGCCCATGGTCCAATGCATGTTGCACTTCTCTCTTCCAACTCAAGGACTTCTGTTCGCCAAGCTAGGTGGCTGAAGCCCACAGCCTGCAGGCCCACTCTGCCCTAGGGATCCCACTGCTGAAAACTGAGGCCCCACAGCAGCCCTGACCCAAGGAGGCCACAGTTCTGGTGTGCCTACAAGAATTAGCAACTCATCATCTCTAAGTCACATCATCATTTCTAAGTCACAGTGGTGCCTCTTTAGCCATCTGAAAGTTAAGGCATCTCACCACAGCAAGTACATAAAGCGGTTGGAGGACTCCAGGCTTTGAGATGTATGGAGACAGATTGGCATTCTCAGACCACCTCTGGCAGCTCCACTGTTGGGCTCAGCCTCATATAAAGCTTTGCACAGCATGTTCTCATGAGCAGCCCCTAGGGCCACAGCTCAGAATGGACTGTGCCTTAGGAAAATGAGGGATTAGCTTATAGCAGAAGTGTCTGCAGTAACTGAGGGCTGTGGAGGTAAGAAGCCTCATTCGCTGGGAAGATGCCATGCTCTCCTGGCCTGTGAAGGACTGTTCCTCCTCCAATCTCCAGGCTGGGATTTTTGGACATGATGAATAGTGAACTGGATAACTGCAGCCCAGGAGCAACTGCCCACACAGTCCTATCTGCCAGGTAGCTTGTAATGGATTCAGAGATGAAGATGTGATCCCTGACCATGGGTGACACAGCCCAGTGACTGGCCTAGAGCAATATGCTAAGGTGATGATAGATCAGAGGTGGGGTGGACACCTTGTCCTTTTGGAGAGGTCCTACACAGGGCCCTGAGAGTTCATAGAAAGACAGTGATCTCTCAGATCTGCTGTGACAAGGCTACTGACGTCCCTCCCACCTCCTGCATCATTTCACAGCTCTCTTTAAAGAGTTGCTGCAACCCTTCCACCTATGATCTTGTGAAAGACCTTCAGGTACTAAGGTAGGAGCCCTGGAACTTGAACCCTCCATGGGAAATTCCACACCACCAGCAGCTGTCAGTTTCTTAGGACTTGAGGACTTGATCCAGATCTTCAATAAAGACATTAAAGGAGCAGGATGCCAGCTAGACATGGTGGCTCACACCTGTAATCCCAGCATTTAGAAGGCTGAGACAGGAGAGAAGACATGAGTTTGAGGCTAGTTTGGGCAAGCCTATGGAAACGAGACCTTGTTCAAAAACATATGTTTACAAAAAACTGGATCACGGGGGGCGGGGGGAGCATGATGGCAGACAAGTAGCAGCCTCATCAGGACTGTCTCTGTAAAGGTTGGATTTTCCAGCTGGGATCCAAACCCCGGACCCCAGCCGGCCCTGAACCCAAGCCCACCCTCTCCCCAGCTCCTGCACTAGCCCAGACAGGGTTCCCCAGCGGCTCCAGGAATTTGAGAACACAGATTAATGAGCAATAGGAAGCTCTCACCAGGCTCTTGAGTCTGGGAGGCTGGGGCTGGGTTGGCGCATGGACTCAGAACACGTCCACCAAGTACTGGCCCAAGGAGAGTCTAGAGCCTTGAGTCTCTACCCCTAGTTGGGGAGATAGCATTCCAGATCTGCTTGCTGCAGTCAGATGGGAAAACACTGGGCTCTATAGCTTGGGGTGCTGGGGCTGTTTCTACTGTAGCATTCCAATCAGGGACAGGGGCCTATGAGGTGGCTCTAAGACTAAATAGTCACATACAGAGGGATCCAGATGGGTAAAGATCTGAGCCTGTCTGGGGCAGAACACCTCAACAGGAAAGATCTCTGTTTAAGATCAAACCTGGTGATCTTTCTACTGGAAGCAAAGCGAGCTGAACAGCACTCCCCAGCTTTAAATGGAAGTAACTTCAGTTATTTGGTCTATGACAAGGGGGTCAACAATGTAGGCTGGGCCAAAGATAGCATTTTCAACAAATGGTGCTGGACGAATTGAATAAACACGTGTAAAAAAATGAAAATAAACCCACTCCTTTCACTATGCATGAAAATCAACTCCAAATGGATCAGAGACCTCAACATAAATCCTATAACCCTGAACACCCTGGAAGAAAAAATAGGAGGAACTCTACATGAAATAGGAGTACGGAAAAATTTCCTGAGCAAATCTCCACCAGCCCAGGAAATGCAACAATCACTTAACCAATGGGACCTGATCAGGCTCAAAAGCTTCTGTACAGACAAACAAACCACACTCAGAGCCAATTGACCCCCATCAAACTGTGAGACGATCTTTAACAGCTATGACTCAGACAAAGGCCTAATCTCCAGACCTTACAGAGAACTCAAAAAAATACATAATAAATCTCAAACAGCCCCCTCACAAAATGGGGCACTGATCTCAACAGAGAATTCACAGAGGAAGAAGCACAAATGGCCTTGTCCCATCTAAGAAAGTGCTCAGCATCCTTAAGAATCGGGGAAATGCAAATCAAAACCACAATGAGGTACCACTTTATTCTGTTCAGAATGGCAATCATAAAGAAAACCAACAACAATCATTGCTGGCAAGGATGTGGGGATGCTGGTGGAATTGCAAACTCATTCAACTGCTATGGAAAGCAGTATGGAGACTCCTAGACAGAATGGACATAGAAACACCAATGGACTCGGCTATCCCTCTACTAGGCATCTACCTGCAAGAAGTCATATCTTGATGCAGAAACTTTTGTACAACTATATTTATAGCAGCTCAATTCATAATAGCCAAGAATTGGAATCAACCCAAATGCCCATCCATGGAGGAATGGACAGCGAAACTGGTATATTTACACGATGGAATTCTACTCAGCTGAAAGGAAAAATGACATATTAAAATTTAGGAAAAAATGGTCTGACTTTGAGCAGATCTTACTAAGTGAACACTCAAAAGAACAGAGATTTGAACGCCACATATTCTCCCTCATATGTGGCCCTTAACCAGGATAACCGTAAACTCTACACAGACTAGTAGAAAGAAGTGAGATGTTATGAATGAGGGGTAAGGGATGGGGGAGGGAACAGCTTAAGCATGAGGCTAAACCAAATTAGGTTCAAAAACATAAAATCCTCACGAGCATACTATAACCCATTGAGCAAGTAGTGGGTGTCGACTGGCAAGGGGGGCCATGAGTAGTAGGGGGGAGAGTCTAAGCCTGTGAATAATTGATCAGTTTGACAACCCCTGGTTCCAACCACAGGTTCCTTCCCTCACTGAGTTATTGACCAATGTGACCCATGAGGTTCCAAAATAAGACAGAATTCTGTCAAAGACCTTGAATGCCCTCCCTAGGCCTGAGGCAAAATCCTGTTGTTGAAGAAACCACAGAATGCCATCGATCAGCATCGAGAGACCCCTTCAAGGTCCGGAATGGTAACCAGCCCCCAGGTAGTGTATTAGTGTATTGCTGGAAGGCACTGCACAAGCTGCCTGGGGAAGCTGATCAATGACAGCTGGAGTAAACAGAGAACACTGGTATGAAATACAGTCTGCGGCCATGAATAGGCTGACCATACCTCCTACTGGGAGAGAACAGCGAACCAAGAAAGAAGCACTCGGGCAATGGAGGAGCCTAGGCCTGGGGGAAACAATCAACAGGTTTTAAATTTGGCCAAATATTCCACTTAGGGAGGGGGAGCCCTTGACTGGAACTGGGGATTCAGGGCGATAGGCACCAAATCCCATACTCTTGAGCTCACAAGAAAATATGCCCTATGGGAGCGATTGACAGGGAGGCTACTTAAAACAGAATCTTGTAGTCCAGAATTGTGTATATTTGTTAACCTAGACTGATCTCTTTCTCCGATGGAGCATGTGTTTGTATTTTTCAGGATGCAGCGAGAGAGCTGTGGCCCATCTAATCCTACCATCCGACCTTAGGCAGATAGCTGAGATCCTGGCAAGAGATGAGCCACCAGAGCCATATCGTGGAGGATCCATATAGAATCCTTTAGAGAATGACAGGACGAACAAGGGACCCACAGCCACAGCCATTCAATCAACACAGGATAAGCCAGAGTGTCAGAAACCAATAATTTTGACACAAAGAGCCCTAAGCTCACAACATTAAAGCAGCCTTAATACTCCCCCACCACAACTCAGAGAACTGAGCTGAAGAGGGGGAGGAAAGATTGTGAGAGCTGTGGTGGGGGAGACTATCCAGAGGCATGGCACCCCTCAGTAACAACACACTTGGGCCAGGAGAACCAGGCTGAATACTGGGCTATCTATGGTCCCCTGCCACAAGGACTGATCCAGACGACCCGCGGAGGAGTATATCCAGCTGATTGGGGATGGGGAGGGGGACATTGGGGAATTGGGGATAACAACTCATTGTTTGCCCACTAAATAATGTAACTCATTATGGACAATAAATATATATTAAAAAAGCGGTATCAAAATTTTGCCTGAAAGAATTGTTAAACTAGTGACTTCTTCCTTTCTTTGCCTAAGGAAAGCAAAAAGTGAAATCAAATGGAAAAGTAAATGAAAGCTGGAGCCCCTGGAGATATCTCAGGCCTCCATGGTCCCCAATTAAAAGCCTGACACCCCAGTATCCACATAAAAGCCAGATGCACAAAAACAGAAAAAGTTTGTTGATTTGTCCATATTCTTGTGTGTGTGGTCTGTCAGTAGACGCCTGGTATAATAGTCAGAATTCTCTAGAGGAACAGAACCAGCAGAATGAATTGTAGTAAATAAAACAGGGATTTATTGGGTCAGATCACAGTAGTCCCACAATAGCAATCTGCAAGCCCAAGAGTCACTTGGTCACTGCTCAGTCCACGTGGCTGGATGCCTTAGCAGCCCAGCACTGAAGGCCTAAAGGCTTCCTGGGGAGCTACTGGTTTTCAGTCAATCCTGGAAGGCTAAGGAAGCTTTGTTCTAATGCCAAAGAAGAGATGTATAAGCACCAGCAGCCAGGCAGGCAGGGAGGCAGGGAGAGACAGAGATTTCTTTCCCCTTTTGGACAGGGTTTTGCACCCTTATTCCAAAACTTGTTGACATCCTGAGTCAGTGGAATTTCCTTCCTGCACTGCCCTTCCAGGAAGGAATATAAATTTCCAGCTTCCCTGAGCTTCCTTAGACCCTGCCTCCTACTCAGAGGGCTGTCTTCCTGTGATAAACATCAAAGACCCACCAAAGATAATTTAAAATATCCAGTTGACAACAAAACCTAAACATTACACCTGGTTAGTGAGGGTTTGTCTTCTGAGTCTGATTCTTGGTCTTCATAAGAATTTGCCTTGGATCCCGGATCCAGCGAAGGGTTCCTTGCCATTGAGAGGATCTCTTCACCATTCAGCAAGCTATTGATTATCCACCTATGTTAAGACCCACTACTGCACAGATCAGCACTTCTTTGCTTACTGGTCTCAGCAGTCTCATAATATTGGTCAGTGGTATATATCAATGTCCTCTGCCTTCTTTGAGTATTGTTGGCCAGTTTTCCCTGACAGATCATGTAATGCCTTCTATCTCTACAAGCTATGATCTGGGAGCTGGTTACCTTTCTGGATCCAGCAGGAGTTCTTGGTGCTGTGTGACAGTAGTCTGGTATCTTCAGCAGTAGGGTTTTATCTTTTTCCTGGGGTGGGTATTCAAAAGCTTTGACATAAGCCTGTCTTGTTTTGGGAACCTTGTGGGTCTCTTTGATCAGCAGCTCAGTGTGGGAAGTAACCCATTACTGGGAGAGGGCGTTAAATGCCAGAATCACTTGTTTTGGAGTTAGGCTTCCTCCCACCCTCTTCAGGGGCCCTTCTTACCAGATGATGCCCTCAGCTTCCTCGAGAGAACTTACTGTATGAGAGTAAGGATTTTATGGTATCGATTCACTATTGGTTTACATTAGTGTATATCTCCTCCTGCCCTCCCATTTCCCCCCCACCCCCCTGCCCCACCTTCCATCCCGCTTATCAGTCTCTCATTTCACCTGTCAGGTTTGCTTACTATTGAAGGTTAACCTGATTAGGAACTACAGATGAGGGAGAATATGTGGTATTTGTCTGTTCTTGTGTAAGCCTGCTAAGTATAATCTGTTCCAAGTCTGTCCACTTTTATTTAAATTTCATGTCATTTTTTCCTTACAGCTGAGTAGAATTCCATAGTGTAAATGTACCACAGCATTGAATCCATTCCTCCAATCATGAGCTTTTCAGTTGATTCCAATTCTTAGCTATTGTGAATTGAACCATTATAAACATAGTTGAGCAGATGTCTCTGTGCTGAATTGAGGAATTTTGCGGGTCGATGCCCCATAGAGGGATAGAGGGTCTGTTGGTAGCTCTATATATATCATTGTAGGAGCCTCCTCACTGCTTTCCTTGGTGGTTGTACAAGTTTGTAAGCAGACCAGCAGTGAAGAAGTGTTTCTTCCCCCTACCTGCATCCTCACCAACATGTATTGTTGGTGGATTTTTAAATGATTGTTATTCTGACTGGAATAAGGTGGAATCTCATTTTTGTTTTTGATTCACATTTCCCTGATAATTAAGGATGATGCACATTTTCTTAAATGAGAATTGGCAATTTTTCTTTCCTCTTCCGTGAATTCCCTGTTGAGTTCAGCACCACATTTTGTGAGAGAGCTGTTTGATTTTTTAAATTACTTTTTTGGTCAACAGTTAGATACATTGTATGAGCAAATCTTGTGATGGTACCCCCATTTCCCTCCTCTCTGTCCCCAACCCAGTGGAGACCCTCCTAGGTGCACATACTGATTCTGCCCTTGGGGTAGGGAGTTATGAATTGCACAAGAGTAGCTAGTTTTTTCCCCATTCTGTGTTGTTGCTGAGGGGGGCAATGTCTCTGGATATTCTATCCCACCATGGCTCTTAAAATCTTTCTATGCCCTCTTCTGCTCAGTTCCCTGAGTCATGGTGGGTGAGTTTTAAGTCTTCTTTATTGTTGAGATCTTAAGTGTCTCTGTACTTCTGCTTTGGGTTGTGTTGGGTATCATTGGTGTCTGTCTCCTTGACCTTTCATGGGTTATCTGTCTCTTATTTATTTTGCCACTTTCTCCTAGGTTTTATTTGGGCCCTATATCCATAGGCCAGTGATGTTTCATCTCCTGCCTGGATGTCAGCCATCATTCCATGTCTCGATCGTATAATTGGGTCCATGGCTCTCGATGCCTTCTGCAAAATACAAACAATCTCCATTGGAGAGTGAGATCAGTGTAGGTTAAATAAGACAAACATTGTTAATTTGGCAAGATTTTGATGGGTGTAGCCTCTCTGTAGCTCTCTGGTAGTGGGAATTTCCCCTTGGAGCCCAGGTTCTTGGTCTCTGTAAGATTTTGCCATGGTTCCTTGTCACTGAGTGGATCACTTAGCCAATTGTTAAGGCTGATTACCTTCCTAGGTTTAGTGACACTATTGCACAGATGAGCACTTCTTGACTTGCTAGTCTCTTCCACAGAGCAGTGTGTCTAGCATTCTCATGGCATCAGTCTGAATTGTATATCAGTGGTGTCTGCTTTCTCCAAATATCATTGGAAAATTTCTTCTGGCTGCTCATGTAATACTTTCCTGCACTACATATGCTACCATTTGGGAGCTGGTTACCATTTTGGATCTCGCATGGTCTCTCAGGGTTGTGTGATGACAATCTGTAGGTTTTTCAGCAATAGGGTCTTACCTTTGGCCTGGAGCAGGTATTCAAGACCTTTTGACAAAGGTCTGTCTTGTTTTGGGAACCTCATGGGTCTCTTTGATCAACAGCTTAGTGTGGGAAGGAACCAATGACTAGAACAGGGAGTTGCAAGCCTGAGCAATTTGTCTTGCGGTTAGGCTTCCTCCAATTCTATTCATGGCCCCTCTTGACAGGTGATGTCCACAGCTTCCTCAGAAGTTTACTGTATGGAAGTAAGGATTTTATGGTATTGATTCATTATTCATTTAGTTTATTGTATAAGTACCCCACCCTCCCATTCCTACCCTCCTATTTCTTCCATCCCCTTTTATAGTCTCTCAATTCACCTGTCAGATTTGCTTAGATTTTAAGCTTAAACTGGTTAGGAACTGAATATGAGGAAGGATATATGGCTTTTGATTCTTTGTTCTTGTGTGAGTTTGCTAAGATGATCTGCTCCAAGTCCATCCATTTTTCTTTAAATTTCATTGTCATTTTTCCTTTCAGCTGAGTAGAATTTCATAGTGTATGTATACTACAACTTTGATATCCATATGACCAGTGATGGGCATTTGAGTTGATTCTAATTCTTAGCTATTATGAATTGAGCTGCTATAAACAAGGTTGAGCAAATGTCTCTGTGCTAAGGAATAAAATCGTTAGGGTTAATGCCTAGTAGAGGGATGGCTGGGTCTGTTTGGTAGCTCTATGTCCATCCTATTCAGGAACCTCCACACTGCTTTCCATAGTGGCTGTACAAGTTTACAGTCCCACCTGCAGTAAATGAAGGTTCCTTTCCTCCCACATTCTTACCAGCATCTATTGTAGTTGGAGTTTTTAATGATTGCCATTCTGACTGGAGTAAGGTGGAATCTCATTGTAGTTTTGATTTGCATTTACCTGATGAGTAAGGCTGATGAACACTTTCTTCAATGATAATTGGCCACTTATGTTTATTCCTCTGTAAATTCTCTGTTGAGATCAATACCCCATTTTGTGAGGGCTGTTTAATTTTTCTATTATTGATTTTTTTGAGTTCTTTTTAAGTTCTAGATTTTAGACCTCTGTCTGTGTTATAGTTGGCAAAGATCATCTCCCAGTTTGATGGGGGTCTATTAGCTCTGAGTATGGTATGTCTGTCTGTATAGAAGCTTTTAAGCTTGATGAGATCCATTGGTTAAGTGATTGCTGCACTTCCTGGGTTACTGGAGGTTTGTTCATGAAGTTTCTTTTCTACTCCTATCTCTTGGATAGTTCCTATTTTTTCTTCCAGGGTTTTCATAGTTTCAGGTCTTACGTTGAGGTCTCTGATTCATTTGGAGTTGATTTATGTGCATGGTGAGAGGAGTGGGTCTAGTTTCATTTTTTTTACAAGTATTTTTCCAATTTATCCAGCACTATTTGTTGAAGATGCTATCTTTTATGCCAGTCAATATTGTTGTCACCTTTATCAAAGATCAAATAACTATAGTTACTGGAACTAACAGCAGTTTATTAATGTGGTGGAGTATATTGATCAGTTTCCGTATGTTGAACCCTCCTACCCGTGAGATGAAGCTTACCTGATGGAGGTGGATAGTAGTTTTGATGTGTTGTTGGATTCAGTTTGAGAGTATTTAGTTGTGAATTTTTGCATCTAAGTTCATCAGGGATATAGGTCTATAGTTTTCCTTTCTTGTTGTATCTTTGTCTGGTTTTGGTATTAGGTTGATGCTAGTTTTATAGAAGTTGTTTGTAAGCATTCCCTGTCCTCCAATTACACAAAAAAGCTTCAGAAAGAGTGATTTCAGTTCTGTGATGGTTTGATAGAATTTGGGTGAAAATCAATCAGGACTTAGACTTTTTCATTTGGGGAGGTTTTTGATTACATTTTCAAGCTTGATGGATGTGATAAGTGTATTTAAGAGCTTTATCTGCTCCGGGTTTACTTTTGCTAGGTGGTAGGTGCCCAGGAATTCATCCATTTCTTCCAGGTTCTCCAATTTTGTGAAATAGAGGTTTTAGACCTCTTTTCATTTCTGAGTTTCTTGATTTGGGACTTGTCTTTTTGTTTGTTTGTTTGATTAGATTGGCTGATCTTATTTATCTTTTAAAAGAACCAGCTCATCATTTCATCTATTTTTATAATTGTTTTCTTAGTTTTCTATTCATTGATGTCAGCTCAGATTTTATTTCTTTTTGTCTTGAGCTCCTAGAGTTGGATTGTTCTAGTTTTTTCAAAGCCTTTAGGTGTGTGGTTAGGTTATTAATTTGAGATATGTCTTCATTATGACACATTTAGTGCTATGAACTTTCCCCTTAGGGCTCTCTTCATTGTGTCCCATAAGTTTTGGTATATTATGTTTTCATTATCATTTATTTCAAGAAAAATTTCTATTTCCTTTGTGATTTCTTGTATCACCCATTCATTGTTTAATAGTATATTGTTCAGTCACCAAGAGTTGGTATATTTTCTGTTGTTTCTCCTCTTTATTTCCAGCTTTAATGTGTTGTGTTCCAATATGATGATGAATTTATTGAGGCATGTTTTATTCCCTAATTTGTGGTTTGTTTTGGAGGAGGTTCTGTGGTCTGCTGAGAACAATGTGTATTCTGTAGTCCTTAGGTAGAATGTTTTGTAGATATCTGTTAAGTTTTGTTGATCTATGGTGTTATGATCTGTTATTTCCTTGCTTATCTTTTGTTTGGATGATCCATCTAGAGATGATAGTGGTGTATTAAAGTCTCCTACTATGACAGAATTGGAGTTTATTTGTTTTGTTTTTGAGTAAATTTTGCTTTATGAAACGAGGTGCACCTGTATTTGGTGTATCCATATTTATGATAGTGATATCATCTTATTGGATTGTTCCCTTGATGAGTAAGAAGTTTCCTTCATTGTCATTTTAAATTACTTTTGGTTTAAAGTCTATTTTGGCAGATAGTAATATAGTCTTACCCACTTGTTTTATTTATTTCTATTTCCTTGAAAGATAATTTTCCATCCTTTCATCTTGAGGAGGTTTCTTTAGATGTGAGGTGCATTTTTTAAACTTTTCATTCATAGCTTCCCTAATTATAGTTCATAAACCTTTATGATTCCCTCCCCACCCTCTCCCATATTTCTTCCTCTTCTCAATTAGTTTCTGTTTTGTTTCAGTGTCATCAACTTTTCCTCTCATGTGTAGGTATTATCTGGCACCTACAAAATTATGAACATCAATGTGTGTTTGGAAGTTTGCATTGTAAGCAGTCCTACCCTTCCTTTGGCTCTTACAATCTTCCTGCCCCTCTTTCACAATTGATCCCAAGGCTCGGGAAGTGTTATAGAGATGTCCTAGTGCTGAACACTCCACTGTTATTTTTTCTCAGCAGTATGGTATCTTTTGCATTATCCCAGTGGTCAGTAAGGTACATTTCTTGAAGGCATCAGAAGTACAAATCTTTTTCTGATCCACCCTTTTAACCTGTGTCTTTTTATTGTGGAATTAAGTTCATTAATATTTGAAGTTATAGCGAGTTTTGCTTTAAAGCCCTGCCATTTTGGTGGGTTAATGGGGTTAATGCCTCATATGTTATTATGAGCATACTGGTTTTGGTTATTGTGCTTGTCCTCTATTGGGCTCTTGAGGTTGGTTGTTTGACTCTTCTGTATGGAACATCTCCTGTAGTATCCTCTGTAAGTTTGGCTTGGTGTTCATATAATCATAGAGCTGGCTTTTATAAAGGATAATGGAACATTATCCTTTCTCCATCTATTGGAGGGGATGAGGGATACTTTTGCTGGGTATAGTAGTTCGGATTGGATGCCATAATATTTTAGACCTTGAAGAGCATTGTTCTAGGCCCTTGGAGACTTCATAGTTTTCCATTGAGAATTCTGTAGTAAGTTTGATTGGATTTTCTTTATATGTGATGAATTGTTCTCTTTTGCTGCTTTTAGTACTCTCTCTTTGCTTTCTGTTTAGCATTTTGACTAAAATGTTTCTTGTAGAGTTCCTTGTTTTGTCCTGTTTGTTTTGGATTTCTGTGGGCCTCTTGTATCCTCACTGGGGTCTCTCTTGCAAGAATAGGAAAATTTTATTCAGTAATTTTGTTGAATATTTTCTCTATGCCTTTGGCTTGGATTTAATCTACCTCTATTCCTCCATAATCCTGATGTTTCATCTCTTTAGTGTTTCCCACAGTTCTCTCATATTTTGTTCACATGATTTTTTAAAAAATTCATCAAAGTTTTTAGATTTCCTAATTATTTCTTCTGTCTTGTCTTTGTGTTTTGAGATTCTGTCCTACAGGTTATTAACTCTGGGATTGAGGAATTCTAAAGAGGATTTTAATAACTGTGTTTAATTTTTGTTTTCTGTCATATTTTTCTTCATAATCTCCATTTCTTTGTTAAGTTCCAGTTTCAAGTCTAGTTTTTTTTCTTATTTGTTTCCTGGAATTCATTTTTGCATTTGGTTATGTCTTCATTGATCTTAATCATCTGGTGTTTGAGCTCCTCCCATTGTTGGCTTACCGTTTATTTGCTTATTGGTCTTTTGAAGTCACTCTGATTTTTCTCTATTAAGTCCGATGGCAAAGCTTGTGTTACTGAGTTCCACTTCATTTATGTGTCTTTTGACTCTTTCCAGCTCGGTCAGTATCTTGGTCAGAGTCTCATGCATGTTCCAAGGTTATTTTACTCTCATTGTGGGATTGTAATTCTGTTGTTTCCCCTACATTTTCCGTGTCAACTTCCATTGTGGACTAGGGGTCCTTTTGGTGGAGTACTCTCTGCTTTATGTTTTTTGTTTTTGTTTTTGTTTTGCATTGGCGTCTTTCCATTTCTGGATAAAAGTCTAATTTTCTTAATGAGGGAGCCAATATAGGCTTTTGTAGGATATTCACTGAGTGTTATGTTTTGGGTTCCTCTTGGGTTGGGATAGTGTTGTAACCACTGGTTTGTGAGTTGCAGAGGGTTATGTGTGTGCCAGCAGTTCTGGGCTTGTGGGTAAGATGCTTTGGAGGCCAGAGATCTTCTCTGGCTGTAGTCATCACTGTGTCTTGCTGCTTGGGATCAGGTGTTCCAGAGCAGTCCTACTTGCTCCCCCTTTCCCACCATATCCCAGCTGGGTGGATTTGTTTGCTCTTATATTTTAATTTTCTGAGAATACTTTCTACCTAAATATTACAGCTTCTTCTTATTTTATAGATGATGCTTTTTTTTCCCTTGAAGCTATGTTTTATTTTCCTTGCTGGGTTCCTTCTCATCTGAGTCTTTCACTTCTTCACCTTTTTTTCCTGTCTTGATCTTTTAACTTGGTGCTAGAGGCCTTGCTTAAATTCCTGATTAGCCTTAAGGCAAACTCTCAGATGTTAGCCTCTGTAAAAATAAAAAAAAATAAAAAAAGAAGCCCATATTTCTAAGGTGCAATGGTGGGCCAGAACAGGATAAATATTCCTATTTTAAAATGCATGAATAGGGAAATGGAAAGAAGGAATTGGCCAAAAAGTAATACCAAAAGCCCAATAAGGCAAATATTAAATTCTAAAGCTTCATATCTGGTATCTGGGATATGAGCTCTCCAGGGCTTAGATAGTTCTTTCTCTGCAGCTTTGTTGCAAGCCTTATGGCTACTCTCTGAGAGTTTTGTTGCATACAGCTTTTTTCTAGAAGTTGTTGCACACACATCTTCCTTCTGTGTTTCCACTGACGCTTCATTCCAACAGTTCTATTATGTATTGTACCATGTGGGACTTACTTTAGGGACTCTGACCATGCCACACATTGCCTCCCAAGCTTTCCTTTCCAATATTAACGGATGTCATTAAGACCACATTACTCTTACATTCTGCTTGTTTGCAAAAGCAGCAGCATGTGGATAATTGCTAAGGCATTGTGCCAACAGGAGCTGTATCTCTACCTGGGCCTTTGTGAGCGACTATTTTAGTGTCACTTTTTGCCAGCTGTATTTGGATGTCCAGGGTACCATGGAACTCTTTTTTGAAGTGATATTGTCCTGAAAATAATTCAAAATAAATTTGTAATTTTATACCTATGGGTCTCAGATACAAGCAGTAATTTTTTAAAGACTTCTAAGATATTTTGGGCAGCTTTCTTATTTTTCTTTTTTAAAAAAATTCAGTTCTTTATTATTTAATTAGACTTTCTTTTTTTTAGTTGCCCATAATGAGTTACATTGTTTAGTGGGCCAACAATGAGTTGTTATCCCCAATTCCTCATTGTCCCCCTCCCCATCCCCCACTTCTTTCTTGTTTTGATGCAAAGCTCTCACTTTTTTTCCTGCTCTAGTTTCTTTTGTAACTTCCCCCTCCTTAGCTGCATCCTCATGTGCTTGTTTGTCCTTTCCTGGCCAGATTGTGAATTATTCAAATCTGGGGCACATTATTATTGAATTATATACATTCTGCCTCTGGGTCACATCATTATTCCTAAATCTTACTACATGCAATTAAAACTAAGCAATAGCTTTACTGTTTTAATGTTTAGATATTTACTCTATCACATATCCTAGTTTGCTTCCTTGAGATTAGGTTTCTCTTTGTTACCTACCTCTAACTCCTGTGCTCAAGTGATCCTCCTGTCTCAGCTTCCTGAGTAGTAGTGGCTCTTGGGAGACCAGAGTTCTGTATTGGAAGGTTCAAGGTTTGGGAATAGAGGACCCAGAGACTATTGTTTCTTGGCTCCAAGATTGATTTAATGCCAAGACAGAATTGTAGGATCCAAAGTGAGAGGGAAAGAAGCATCTCAAACCTGGGTAAGGTGAAGGGCAGGTTTTAAGGGTTTTTTTTTGGAGAAGGGAGGGGGATATTGTACTGTGTACTGTGAGAGAGGGGTCTTGCATGGAATGTAACTGCACCTGCCATCATGTCTTCCCTGCCATAATGTACTTCCTTCCTTAAGCTGCTTTTGTCAGGTGTTTTGTCACAGAAAGAAAGGTAGCAAATACATAATTTCTCATAGACATTAAATTTTTTTGTTTATTTTCAAGCAGAGAGAGAGAGAAAGAGAGAAAGGGAGAGAGAGGGAGAGAGAACTGGGGAATCAAACCTGGGTCATTAGGCTTTGTAGGCAAATGCCTTAACTGCTGAGCCATCTCTCCAACCCTCATGGACATTTTTGATAGAAAAATGAACTAATATTATTTTGGCAAATAGCTGGAAAATCTCAGCTTATAGTCAGGTATGCCATGAGTGATGTTTGTTACAAATTTTTCATTATAGTTTACTTGAATGCTACTATTAAGACTCATCAGATCTTTAAGTCATTTTACAATTTGTATTCATAAATTAGTATACAATGTAAAACAGACATTGTAGTTTATAAAATCTAGATGAATGTTGTCATTTTAATGGACACCTTGATGGAGTTACATTATTTTAAGATAATATTTGGCTTTTATAAAAAAAAGTGTTTAGAATTCCCTTCTGGGTAAGTTAACAAACTGTTGAAAGGATAAAAATTTACTCTCATGTGAAAACAATGCTTAGAAATTTTTGGACCTAATGGAGTGTTAAATTTGCATCTAGGTTTGCTTCTTCCTACAGAAATGAAACACACATATTAAAATGCATTATACTACAGGATAGGGAAAGTTGGTAAGGAATTGAAAAAAATGGAACCTTATTGAATTCCAAAGCTAATGGGAATAGCTGAAAACTACTCACAAAATTTACATCACATATCCCCAGACCCTATAGAAAATTGTAGAAATTTTGGGATTGATGATTACTATGTCTTCTCCTTTACCTCATCTTATTTGGTGGCAGTCTTTTCATCCTGGAAGAAGTTTTGAAGTTCATTTTTCTTAGAAGTTGAATAGAGCAGGTCTGGATTATGAGATTTTATGCACAGGTGAGGGTACCATATTGAAAACTAAGTTAACAACATGCCTACTGAATATTGAAACTTCTAGCATTTTCACTTGGCTTCTGAAATTCTGGCAATTCCACCACAGCTTTTTAAGCAGGAGCAATATGTCCAGGGCATTAGAAGAATCTAATGATGTTAACTGTAATCTGTGCCAGCTTTTGATTTTTTTGGCATCTAAAATCAAAATGCATTCTTTTTGACCTTTCCATATAATGCTGTAGCTTGAATATGCAAAGCACACTTCTTTTATAGCTTAATATGTGTTAGGTGTTGTCAATAAAGAAGTAATATAGAGAAACTTATTCGATAGAAGAATGAGAAAGGATGTGGTTATTACTTTGTCCCAGAAGCAGATTGATCTGCAGACATTTGGTGCTTACAGTATTTATGGAAGACAAGAGCTTTGGTTCTGGTGATTGGCTTTCTTGCAACATTCTTCCTCACTGAGTAGTCACCAGGTAGCATGCTTCTGCAGTAGTTTACCACAAATCTGTGTCTTAGCCTTCCCAAAGTTGCTGACATTTTTGTTGTTGTCGTCTTCATCCTCCTTCTCCTCTTCTTATTTTGTTGTTGTTGTTGTTGGCATGCCGGTGTAGTTTCTGTCTCCTGACTATAATACATTTAATGTTCTGATGTCAGGGTTTCCACAGAAAATGATATAGCCAGATATTTGCCTTCTGAGTCAATAAGATCAGCAAGTTTTACCCATGCATTTAAATCTCCAGTGGACTTCAAAAAACTTTATTTATATATGTTTTTACATATATGGGGGTTATGTATATATGGGTGTGTCTATGTCTTCTACCTATGCAAATGAATGCCAGACATAAATGCCACTTTTTGTGTCTGGATTTGTATGGGTGCTGGGGAATTGAACTTAGGCTAGTGGGCTTTGCAAGCAAGCACCTTTATCCACTGAGCCATCTTCCCAGTCTCCAGTTAACTTTTTATTCCTTAAAAAAGCTGAAAACCAAGAACAAAATGTATTTTAATGATGTTTCTAACAGGAAAGATACCTACCTGTTACTCCCTCCCATCAAAGAGAAGAAAAACAGATAAATCCATATCTTATGAATGACTAGAATATAGGAGCTTGAAACCTATGAACCCAAAGGAAGAGAAAATGGAAAAGTTAGCTATCTTCATATGATCATTATGCATTGTGTGCATATATCAATTTATACTGTGCTTTATAAATTTGTATCAAATCAGTAGACATCAACTTGTGAGAAACAGGTTGTATCAGGTGAAGAAAGAGTTTCATTAATATCTTCTGAGCAAGAAATGAATGTTTTCCGGGCTGGAGAGATGGCTCAGCAGTTAAGGCACTCGCCTCCAGTGCTTAAGGCCCTGGGTTCAATTCCCGAGGACCCACATAAGCCAGACCCACAAGGTGTGGCCCTGGTACACACACACACACACACACACACACTCTCTCTCTCTCTCTCTCTCTCTCTCTCTCCTTGAAAATGAATAAATAAAATATTAAAAAAATGAATGTTTTCCACCTATGAAATAGGAACTAGATGCTATAAAAATACATTTAGACATCAGAAAAGACATGCTGGAAAATAAAAACATGATAATAGAAATGGAAATCCTCAGAAGGACTGGAAGATAAAATTGAGTCAGTTTCCTTTAAAAATAGAATAAAAAGACAAAGTTATAGAAAATTAGGGAAGATAAGAAATTTTAACATCTATTTCAAAGGATTTTGTCATTTTATGGAGATTTAGAAACATAGAGGAGAGGCCAGGCATGGTGGTGCACGCCTTTAGTCCCAGCACTCGGGAGACAGAGGTAGGAAGGAGGATTGCCATGTGTTCAAGGCCACCCTGAGACTACATAGTGAATTCCAGCCTGGACTAGAGTGAGACCCTACTTTGAAAAACTGAAACACCAAAAATAAATAAATAAATAAATAAATAAATAAATAAATAAATAAATAAATAAATTAAAAAAAGAGGAGAGAAACTGAAGTTTAGAAATTCATCATGAAATAATTCAGGAAAATTTCTCAGAATAGGACATAGGTTTTCAGAATAAAAGGATCCAGGAAAAACTAACACAAATATTTAGACGCATGTCATTGTGAAACTTCCGAATATGGGGATGAAAGAAGACATAGCAAGTATTCATAGATAGGCAGAACCATATCATATAAAAATATTAAGAATTAAAATATCTTTAAATTTTAAGTATGGAAGCTAAAAGACAGTGGATTAGTGCAGTCAAAGTGCTGAAGGAAAATGATTATATAGCCCAGCAACCTGAATATGAAAGTTTGAAATATGAACTGAATATGAAAGTTTTTTTTGACAAAGTATTGATTTCCTTTTGACGTAACTTTTCAAGAAGCAAAATAGTATAGTAAATTAAAGAAGATGTAGAGTATAGGAAAAGAAAAATCCTGCAAAAGAGAGACTTTTAAAAGCAATTCCCAGTGTGTATGCAAAGGGTAGTAATTGGAATAACAAAATGAGTATTAGGTGTAGAATTTATTTAGGACAAATTTGAGCAGTGGCACAAGAGACAGATATTGAAGGTTGTTATGACCATATTCCTTAATACCACTGTATCTCACTTTAAATTGAAGATAGGATGTGTTTTTGAGGTTGGCCAATGTTGTTTTGAAATTAAATTATACCAATTTTCTTTTAGATATTTTTTTTTTAAATTTATTGTCCATAATGAGTTACAACATTTAGTGGGCAAACAATGAGTTGTTATCCCCAATTCCCCACTGCCCTCCCCTCCCCCCTCCACTGGATAATCTCCTCCATGGGACGTCTGGATCAGTCCTTGTGACAGGGGACCATGGATAGCCTAGTATTCAGCCAGGTTCTCCTGGCCATGCCTCTGG